>PVKN010016026.1:0-18131 GCA_004027915.1 Capromys pilorides
AAATTCATATTATTTTGTTAAGTGAAATTCTGTATCACTTGTAAGCTTTCAGTTTTAATACTATTCTGTACTCCTTTAAAAATAAAAAAAATAGAAAGATTATTGATTTGTCAACAGTGCTGAGAGCAATAGCTCTCAAATTTAGAAGGTGATAAATCAGATGTTGCACCCTTTTGACAAGAAGAATTCCAGACCCACAGAATGAAACCAACTTTTTGAGAAAGACATTTGGGAATTTTAATATTTGACAGAGAAAAGTAAACTGTGATGAGGAAAGTCAGAGAATAACCGCTGGTGAGATAGCTCACTTAGTGGACTAAGTGCCTGCTGTGGCAAGCACAGGGACCAGGGTTCAATCCCCAGTCCTGCATGCCGCGCTGATGCTGATCCTGCCCCTGGGTTGTGCTGAGCCAGCAAACAAATCTGGACATGGTGGAACACCCCTGTAACCCCAGGGCTGGGGAGGCTGAAAACAGGAGGATCACCATGAGTCTGAGCTTCATTGTGAGACCCTTACCAAGTACATAAGTGAAAAACAAAAATAAATAAATAAAATCGGAGAAGACAAAGATGTAAGGGGTAACAGCTTCTTGATAATTGGTTAACTAAGAAGCAGTAGCATGTTCTTTGCAAAAAGTTGGTGAATAACCTCAGATTAATGGTAGTTCATAGTTGATACCAAGAACCATGATTGCTTCATGGCATTAGCAATGAAAGTTAAATAAAAAGTAGCTTCCACAAAGTACCTGTAGTCAGCACAAATGGCAGGAATCTGACTTGGCCAAGGAATCCAGAAACAGAGGCCTTGGCAGACCAGACTGTTTGCTCAGCCAAAGAGAAGTGTAGAAAACTTGCTCAGCATGCCAAATTCTTTACTCTAACTCTACCTATCACTGGCCTTTGATGATAATTTAATTCCATGCACCTGGCTGAAGAACAGAGACCCAACTGAACCGTGAGCTCATAAAGAAACGTAACTGCTCAATTTGTCATGCCCCACTCTCAAGGTTTTGGTGAAGAGTTTTCTTGAGGCCTAATTCATGTAATGCACTTACAGTGTGCAACTTGACGTTGTCACTGTTACTTTTTATATTCTAAGAACTGTGCACCTACCCTAGAAAGGAAATCTGGCCTGTTCTCATCATACAGAGAAGAAACCTTACAATCATCAGCACTTGGTCCCATGTCTACCAATGTATCACTTCATGCACTTGAGTTTTTCCACACATCTTTTTCTGACAATTATGAATAATTTTTATGTGAACATCTAAGTACAAATGTTGATGTCCATGCATGGTTTCAGTGCTCTTTGCTATCTAGGAGTGAAAAACTTGTGGGTTGTATGAGAACATTCAATGTTTTGAGAAAGTATCAAGCTTTTTAAAATATTGTGCTGTCTTAAAAAGTGTGTTGTCTTACAATTCCCCAAATAGTGTGAGGGGTTCCCATTTCTCTAATATTTGCCTGCATTTGAGAACGTATTGTTTCTTCTCCTTTACATTTCTTTCCTTTTGAGAAGTCATAACTTTGTTTTCTATCACAGTTGCAAAGTGATAATTTCCTGTGGTGTATGGTTATGGGTTGTTTGCATATCTTCTTTGAAAAATATATGCAGTTCACTTTTAATTTGGGCTATTTACCTCTGCAGTGTTCAGTTGCCGGAGCTCTTTATAACTTCTGAGTCTAAGTCTCATAGGAGATGAAACTAGATGTTATTTTGCACAGTTGGCTTTCTTTTCATCTTTTAAATTTGAGTTTAGCAAATGGAAAATATTTAAAGTATAGGATTTGAAAAATTTTATGCATAAATACAGGTCGAAATAATCATGATTGTCTACTGGTTTGACATATATGTCAGTGTAAATCTTACCATTCATTGTATATGCACTGAGAACATATGGCCTCCATCATAGCAGCTTTCATACTTTTCACCTTTATATTGCAATAAATTAAATATGTTTTGGATATGATGACTTTTGAAGCCTCCCTTTGGCTTGTCAATATCTCTGGAAGATAATAATTTTATTTTACTTATTTAATTTATATTATTATTATTATTATTATTGATGATGCATTTGCTTGTTACTGAGTCTCACTACACAGCTTGGACTTGTAATGCTCCTCCTGTTTTTAGCCTTCCCAGCATTGGGATTACAGGTGTGTGCCACCATGCCCAGACTCTAGCCTGCCCAGCCTGTCTGGGGATCAGGGCTGTCACAGCATGTGATGCCGGGGATCAAACTGCTGTCCCTGCACTTACCTAAACTTGCTTAAGTAGGAGCTTTAGACCACTGAGCTATCTTGTAAGCCCTGGCAAATTACAATTTTAGGCAAAATGCTTAGTTAGATGAATGTTCGGCTATAAATTGGCCAGATAATTTCTGAAATGAATATTCTAGTCATTACACAGAAAAGGAGCCATAAAATTGCTGCAAAATATCTTTTTTTTTTACCTTTCCCACATTAGTATCATATTGCTTAATATTTATTCGCTAAGATATTCATCAAAATTTATGTAGGGATTTTGCACTAATTTCCTAATTTGTATCTCTTGTAAGTTTGTTAACTCTGTTAAAATAAGAACTGTATCCTTCTTAACTTAACATTGGCTAGCTTGACAGGTTTATTTGCAATTAAAAGGTAGCTCAAATAATTATTTTTAACCATCTTCATGAGAATGAAAACATCTTATACAAATATAATGGCTGTTTTTATCCTTATACTCTGAACAAGAAGAAATTGACTTAAAAATCGAAGTATAGCAGTAAAAGCACTGGTAGTGGATTCTAGCAAATCACGCCTTGTTAGTTTGAAACTTTTTTTCCTCATCTAAAAACTCTCAGTAGTTTTTTAAAATTATTATTTCTTCTTCTATATTGCGCAGCACATCAAGTGACACTTTTGTTCACCCACTTACTTATTCGATAGTGTAAGTTTTTGTGGTGTGAACCCTCACATAAATATTGTCACTTTGTCACTTCTTGACTCCTACAGATCCTACCTTGTCAGCTTGCATCCCCAGCTTTCCCCTATTCCTACTTGCTTTGATTTTATTTAGACATAATCCCATGCTGACAGCAATAGTTTCTCCTCTCGAAATCACTCCTCTCTGCTGCCAGAACTGTTTCTTAAAGGCAATATGAGTCACATCTTTCAGTGTCCCTCCACCTGGTCCGAACAGTCAGTCTCAAACTGATCAGCCAGACTGTTACAGTGTCAGCTCCTACCCCTCTCTAGCTTCATGTTTGCTCCTTCGCATAAACATTTGTTTCAGGGAAAACCCACTGCACTCAATGTCTCCTTCAATTCCTCATATGCTTTTAAATCTCCGTACCCTAGCAAACACTGTCCTTACCTTTCAGCCCTTTGTCTGTTTTGGGACCAGGCTTGTTCATGGGCCACAAAGCAAAGCATCATTTGCTTTAAGAAGGCTTAGCCCTGAAGTTTAATTTCAATGTACTGGATGTGTGCTTTGGATTACTGGTCATGATATGTTCCTTTGAGATCCATGTTTTATTCACAGCTCCTCTGACTAGATTCTTTCAGGAAAGTTTCCGGGGTTCAGTCTGTTTCTTTTCAAAGATTCAGACATTGCTCAGATGTGAACTATGGGTAAGCTGATGCATAAATGAATGAATTATTGGTGGTGCAAAATATAATGAAGTGGACAATTTATATATAATAAAGTATATATAATTTATAATTGATAATTAATTAGAATATTTTATGCTGAAAGAAGCCAATAAAGATTCTTTTTTTTTTTTTTTTTCTCACTGCTAGTGACATGTAGCATTCCAAATTTATTGCAAATGTTGTCAGTTGGCAGGATTATATATTTACCTTTTATGACAGAGAGCAATACTGAAAAATTCTCTGACTCCATACTGGTTAGTCAATTGCAAATCAAGGGATGTTAATGTATGTTTTGTGTGGCCTTTAAAATATGATAAATTATTATGTTACCAAGGACAGTTGTGATCTGAAGAAAACTGCTTTGGCTTTTATAGATTAATTTTGCAACAAAACCACTCAAACTGTTGAACTTCGGTGTGTTGTGCATTTCATGTTAAAGTAGGTGGGATGAAATAGTAAAAGTCATTTCAGTATTGCATCTTTTCTGTATAGTGGTGGAAATATAAATTTATATTCAAAATGTTATGTTTTTATATTGAAAAATGTTTGGTGTCTTTTGGAACACACCTATTAGCATAGAGGGGGAATATTATATTTTGATGTAGAGTACATGTATGAATAGCAAATATAATGTAGTGAATATACAGTTAGTAAAAAGCTTTTAAATATTACCTTTTAATTATAATTAATCTCAATAAGTTTTCTATTCATATAATATAAATATTTATGAAAAATAAGCTTGTGATAAGATTTCCATCAATACTAAAGTTTATGATGGGAAATGTGGAATCAAATTCTTTGAGACTCAGAGATTTAGTGAGAGTTGTCAGAAGGTACACCTTATAGTTAAAATTAATTTATATTTAACATACTTTGTATCAATCGTGCTCTTGTTAAATCATCTAAATATATTCTATAACTTTTTATTTTTTTTATTTTTTGGTGGGACTGGGGTTCAAACTCATGACCTTGTACTTACCAGGCAGGCACTTGTGCCATGGAGCTATCTCCCTGCCCCCCATGACTTCTTTCAAAGCGTAAGTGAAAATTTACACATATTACCATGCTCACAAATGCCATTTTTTTGTTCCCAATTAAATCCTGATGAATTCATCTGAGTGCAGTGCTCTCTCCAGTCAATGATGAAAATGATGAACCATGACCCATGTAACAGGTCACAGAGTTGAGAAGCCAGGGCCCTTTGCATTGTAGGCAAGACTCAACTACACTGGTTACCATATTTTCAGTGAACAATAAGTGAGGGAGAATAAACTCATTCAGTTCTAGCTACTTGAAGAGTTAAAATCAGGCCTCAGATGGAGCTGTATTTTTCTGTAACATCATTGTGGGCCTCATTTATTAGGCATTTATGGTGAGAATTTTTTGAAGACCGTTAGAAAAGAATACAAGGAGAATTTTTATACTGAGTTGAGAAAGGAAGCTTTCCTCCGTTTTCCCCTACGATTAGAACTATTACGTGAGTGTAGAGTAGGAATGTTGCATTGTTACTCTTGTTTTTATGCAGAAGAGATACATAGGCTGCAAATATTCTAAATGCAGAACAATTTTCCCAGGTTTGACTAATAATACTTTTGCTTTTCCTTTTGCCTCATTGTTTAATCCTCCCCAACTATTCTTCCTTTGCTCTTTCCATCTTTATCTCTTTCTCTACTGTGTTCTCCACCCTGGCTTCTCTTGCCATTTTCCTTGTAATCTTGCCCCCCACACACTACTTTCCAGAACCAATTTGTTTCCCAGAATGGAAGGGACTGCTTATCTCAGGGAGAGGAACTTTGCGCTGTTCTGGTCAGATAAGCAGACAGCTGCTAATTGGGCGAGACAGGCCTGGCTGTCTTCTCTCCTGGACTGAAAGGAGCAGCAGGAACATAGCCACTTGATCATGGCTCAGGGCAGCCACCACCAAAGTCCATTCCAGGAATGTTGGGAGGTGGGATGAACATTGCAGTGTTTTGCTTGAATTGGCCATTTTGTCACAGGCTTCTCTGGTTGGCTGCTATTTGGCATATTCCTAATGGCTTTACAATGTCATTTAGCCATAATCATATTGTGGTCTTGAATTCAGGAAGCATAAATCTTTTAGCATGCCCTTCTGCAATACCCCTCCTACTAGCAGCAAGCTTCCCACCATGTCCTATTCTGATGTTTTTTGTTGAAAAATAACCCAGCATTTGGTCTGATATATTTTCAAAAATTCACAGTCAATAGGAATTTTCAAAATGACAAGTTCAATACTACTGGTATATTTTGTTTAGGCATGCTCCCGGCTTATAATTAAGGAATTATTCGTGGAGCTCTTTGCCAGTGAAGATGCTGCTGCTGACCCTGCAGCTGTGTGTAAGCTGTGGCCAAATCTGCTAATCGCTGACCCTTGCCTGTCATAACCCTTTTTGCACAGAGTTTAGCTTGGAATCTAAGGCCAGTACCTCTTTTATGGCTGACTTCATTAAGTTTCTATAGAATAAATTTTTTGTAAATGTACAGGATTTTCTTTCCTTCTTTCTTTTTTAAGGATATTAATCTTTATTGGTGCTACTCATCTTTACGTGTGTGTGTGTGTGTGTGTGTGTGTGTGTGGTGGTCTCAGCCCACCCTGTGGCAGGGCTGGCTCTGTATGTGGTGCCAGGCATAGAACTGCAGTCCCTGAGTGCTTACCAAAGCTTGCATAAGCAGGCACTTTAGACCACTGAGCTATCTCAGTGAGAAAAGAGAAAAGACTATATTACCACGAACATCTCAGGAAGGATCTTAAGAGACTGATAGCATGGGACTAAGCTAGAGCATTTGTCAAAGCACAGATAGCTAGGCTTATCTGTAGAGGTTTGGGTACAGAGGGTGTGTGATGGGGACCCCAGAACCTCTAGCAGGTGCTCAGGTCCTGCTGGTGCTGCTGTCCAGGGCAACATGCAGAGAAAGTGTGGAACTGGCACGAGAGCCCCGCTACATGCTTCAGCCTCCACAACTCTGCCGCTGGCCCAGTCCATTATGGACTATTCGCAGCAATCTGTCCTCACAGTCCATCATCTTACTACTGCTCATTGGTCCACCAGAATATCATTTTATAGCTCAATAGGCTTTAGGCTGTTTTCGTACATTTATAATCTATCTTCGTCCTGCTTTTCCCTAGCATTTGTGAAATGTCTCACACTGACTGTTTTTCTTCAGACAATGTGCTATGAAGAACCGTCTCAGAGGAAAATAGTTGTCCTCTGAAGTGGACCGGGCTATGGGAACTTACTAATGACTCCTTTGAATTCTGAGCTGAGTGCACAAATGGGCCTGGTCAAAGTGTTTGAGTACATGGGAACCCCACTTCTGTTATACCAGTTCTGCTCATTGTGTAGAGTAGGGGACAATAGCGATTCTCCATCTGGCTCCGAGCTTGAAGCCTCTGCTGTGTGGCTATAGGCTATTGTGTGAAAATGACATATTGATTTTCTTAATCTTTTTTTTTTATCTCTCTATGTAGTCCTGATGAAAGTCTAATGAAGTCACTTCCTTTGCTTTGAAGCTGTTGATGAGGAAGTTTGCAGCAGATGTGATCTATCTGGGAATGTGGGTGCTTGACAATTTTGAGTTGTACCCTAGGCCCTTGTCATTCTTTTAAAGTAATTAATTAGTGGCGACATGTTATTTGCAGAGTTCTACTGCCAAGAGATACGAGCAGATGAAGCGCATACCTCAAAGATATTTGGAGGATGAATCTGAAGCACCACCAGTTGACAGAATTTCAAGATCCTTGTGGAAAAGTCAGAATTCTTTCTTCTTAATGACACCAACGAAGCTGGGCTCTATTTTGCCTTCAACACTCACACTCATCTGTAGGCTCAACAAATGGCATTAATATAATATTGGGGAAAGGACATCCTGTGCTTCTTTGGAAATTTAAAGTCTCAGAAACAGTTCTTGTTATAAAAGAAACTTGGAAATTTCAGAATAAATATAAGCAACCTCTTTCCTATTCAGTCATATATACTTAAACAAATTAGACTCTGTAGTTCTTGTAGGCAAGAGAAACTATAATGATATTTCCTCAGGTTCACTGAGGCATAAAAAATTGTATCAGGAATTGTTTAAACAAATTCACAGTGAAATTATTACTACAATTCAGCTAATGGACAAAGCAATTGCTTCATATCAGTTTTGTGTAAGAAATTAAATCATTTAAAAAGTACTCTTTTAGCAAGCTTCAAATATACAGTACAATATAATTTACTGTAGTCATGGTATGTATTAAGACTCCAAGATCTAGTACATGAAAATTTGTTGTTTTTGACCAAAATCTCCATATCTTTTCCATCACCCATGGGAATATTTTAAAATCAAAGCATTTATCTAGGCTTGGTTAGTTTGATAGTCTCTAAATGTATTTCAGCACAAGTTTCTTTATGAAAACTCTTTCTCTCTCTCTCTCTCTCTCTCTCTCTCTCTCTCTCTCTCTCTCTCTCTCTCTCTCTCTCTCTCGTACTAGTTTTATTAAGTCCCTCACAAGTGCATAGACATTTTCCATCCAAAATGTCTTTGAGACTCATCTTTCTCCCCTGTGTACTGGCCCACTCTAAGACACGTTAGCATTTGTTGTCTGGACTATTGTGATTATATTCTAATGTGGAGTACTCATTTTACTTGTATTCTCCCCACTCAACTTTCTGGTTTCATTTCTATGCATAACACTAGTATAAATTAATTGCAGGGATTTTTTTTTCTTTTTCCATGCTAGGGATCTCCCACAGCCTTCTTCATACTAGGCAAGCATTCTACCACCGAGCTACACTCTCAGCCTATGCTTTTCTGTCTATATGATTAGCATCACACCATCATCAAACTCATGCTTTTCAAATAATTTTCATGATGAATTAGGTAAAAATCATGTTCTTTTCTCTCTGCTTGGAATGCTATTCAGAAGTTCTTTGAAAGATCAGCTTCTCAATTCAGATCTCACCACAGCTGTGCCACTTCACAGAGGTGCCCGTAGTCATCCTTTGTACCTTTCATTTAACCTTTATCACATAATTTTATTTTAATTTTTGTGTGTGACTCAAAGCACAAAGTATTATCTGGCATACTAGTTTATTTGGTTGTATATCTTTCCCTGAAAGCCGAATCTTAGAAGAATAGCGAGACAGTGAAAACAAGGTATAAATTACTTTTAAGGCACAGATTGTATTATAAATACATAAAATAATTTGCAACAAAGAATGTTGGTTTCTAATGAGAAGACTCAGTTGTGTGATTGTGTAAGATCATTCAAAAGTAATTCAAACTCCACTACAGTAACAAAAAGAACAAAATTCCACACTACACTAGACTAGTCTCATGCTAGGGGGTTGAATACTAATAGTACATGCCTGCTTGCATTCAGGGCCCTTAGAAACACTCTTAAATATTTCCTGAAATATACCAGTGTACAATGAGCTTTAGCATTGTATAAATATTCCTTCTACTTACAAAGAAATAGAGCTCAGTTATGATTTTCAGTGGATGCTAGAATAGTAGGATAAGTATTGAGATGAGATATTTTAATGACAAGTTTACGGTCATAGATTTAGGCATAGGCTTCACATTAATGTTAGCATTACTGAAAAAAAATAAGAAAAAAGCTTAGTCATGGGGCTTTTGACATAACAGGAAAAAAAAAATGGAAAAGAAAATTCTCAGGGCTAGTGAGGTATCTCAGCAGTTTAAAGTGCCGGCTTGGACAAGCTCAGGTAGCTGTAGGGGATTGCAGTTTGATCTCAGGCACCACAAGCCTTGCCAGCCCCATTCTCAGGGTGGGCTGAGCCAGGCAAAAGAAAGAAAGAAAGAAAGAAAGAAAGAAAGAAAGAAAGAAAGAAAGAAAGAAAGAAAGAAAGAAAGGAAGGAAGAAAGAAAGATTCTCCACAGCAAAAACAATGGAATGAAATCAAACTGTAGGTATAAAAACCAGCTAATAGAAATATGTGGGAATAGAAGAGAATATAAAATTCTATCATTTGCATACAGTTATATCAAGAATGCAAGGAATTATATAGTACAAATGAGGTAACTTTTACCACTAGGAAATATAGTCAGGAGCCAAATCCAGGTCCATTTGAGAAGCTGTGTTATCTAGTGTAAATATAATCTAAATGTGTTGAGAAGTCATGGAATCATTTTAAGCATAATAGAAAGATGATTTAAGTTTTGAGCAATCAGACTTCTGTGAAAATAATAGATTATAAGTTGTAAGAGTAGATTCTGGAGAGTGTTTGGTAATATTGCCAAGGCCACTGCGACAGATCAGGGTGAGAAAGGATGGTGGGTTGAAGATAAATATAAAAGAAGCAATCAAGGTAATAGGCAAGACCTTGTTGACCTGCTTGTCTAGAGTGTGAAAGAGAGAGGAACCTAAGGCCCATCTCAGATTTGGGCTAGAATGATGAAGCATGCAGTATAGACATTACTGAAATAAGAAAAACTGGTGGAGGAGGTGGAAAATATCCAATGTTCTTTGGTTTAGGTTGTTTTAAAATGTTCATGAGGCATCCCATTGCAGACATAAAGACTCACACTGGAAACTTGAGTATGTGTCTTAAGGACAGGTTGTGATAGAAGTTTCCCAAGGGTCTGAAAGATTCAGAAAACAGGGGGTTTCTAGATCAAGTCTAATTCTTTCTCAGGAAGTTCCTGCTTTCTTGTACTAAACTGTTATTTTGGAGATGGTTATGATTTGGATCTTAAATATTCTCCCAATATTGTTGGCATTATTAGGAAGTGTTGGAGACCTACTTTAAAGAAGTTAAGTTTATCTTTTAATTGCTTAATTTTATCTTTGAGAGTATGGCTTTAAAGGGGATATTGGAACAATGCTAGTTTTCTCTCTATCTACCTCTTCTTCCTCCTCCTCCTCTCCTCTTCCTCTTCCTCTTTTTCCTCTCCTCCTTTTCCCTCCTCCTTCTCCTCCTCCTCTTCCTCCTCCTCCTCCTTGTTGTTGTTGTTGTTGTTCTTCTTCTTCTTTCTCTCTCTCTCTCTCTCTCTCTCTCTCTCTCTCTCTCTCTCTCTCTCTCCCCCCTTCTCTTTCCCTCTTCCGCTCTATCCACCAGTGTCTGGTGAACAGACGCTTTCTACCATATTCCCTGTCATGATGTATGGTGTGACCACAGGCCCAAAATGACAACAGAGCCTAGTGACCTTGGACAGAATCATCTGAAACAATAAATTTTTCCATTCATTAAGTTGATTTATTTTGAGAATTTGTTACAGTGACAGAAGACTGACTTAGAAATAGAATAAAGCAAGGAAATCTGGGAGAAGGGCCATTTTACACAGTGGGAAAAATAGACAAATTACCTAAAAGAGTTTTTAATACTTTTTCATTAGACAAATAAGTTGATCTAAAACTTATTTTTTAGTATTATTTCTTGTCTTTTTTGAGGCTTAGGAATAGAACTTGGAACCTTGCACTTGCCAGCCAGGCACTCTGCCGCTGAGCTCTATGTCTGACACCTTTCTTGTTATCTTGCTGGTGGAAATTCATGAACACTGTCAAGTAACTTGTAGATAAATAATTGAGATAATTTTGTTTTACATTTTATTGAAAGAAAGCTTAGATTAGCTGTTTAATTACTTTTGATGAACAGTAGAAGCCCCTCCAAGCATAGATGATAAAATTTTGTTTTCCTTTCTCAAGTTAAATTTACCTGGTCTTTTTAAAAGCAAGTCTGGCTCTTCTTAATCTCATCACATGCATATATCCATTTTCACACTATACATGCATGCACGTGCATGTGCACACACACATGTATACACTTATATATACACACTCACATACACTATCCCTAGTAGTTCATGAAATGTGAAAAGATGATTTTGAGTTTTTTCAATTGCTAGTTTTATCTTATTTTGTGTGTTGATTCCTGATTATTATTGTTAAAAGGCTAACAATTACCTAAAGAGTAGGTATAAATTTACTGTGTACCTATCTATTACACTGTTAGAGTGTCCTAAAATAAATTACAAACAATAGCACTTAAATTATAATATCAAAGTTTGTGATTTGATCATAGATGTTTTTATTACATATTAATGAATGCTTTTTCTTGTTAGCTCTTTCTTTTAACCTTGGTTTGACATAATAGCTGTGATAAAAATTATCGCTAGTCCCACTTCATTTTTTTTCTGGGAAAGGTAGACTTTTAATAACTCTTTATTACTAGGTTAAATCATTCAGTTATGAAGTGGCTAGAAATTTCTTAAAGGACATCATTGTTAAAAAAAAAAAAAAAAAGGCATGCTCATCCTTATGTGAGTAGTACTTGTACTCCATTAGGACTCCACATTACAGTTCAAAAGACTATGGCCAAATAATTCTCCAAACAAAGTGTCCTCCAGCCTGTGGTGGATGGTGTGGAGAGCACTCAGAAAGGGAGGCCAGGCCAGGCCCAAAAGGTGCAGAGCCAGACAGGCTCCACCCAGGGAGCCTCTGCAGCTCCTCTTCCTGACAGTCTACTTCAATTATAGTTCAATTGTTATTGTTTTATTTTACTTTTGGAGTGGTATTTGGGATTGAACCCATGGCCTTTGCACTAAACTACGTCCTTAGCCTTTTTTCAATTTTTGTATTGTGTGACAATCTTGCTAGATCACAAAGTTGTTCAGGCTGGGTATCAACCTCCTGGATCTCAATTTTAAAATGTATTCTCTTTATCAGCACTTGTATATATCTTTTTGAAAATTTGTATATATCTTTTTGAATATAGATTATTTTGTGATAATTGCAATTTCTTAACTACCTTTATAATTCATCGTCTCTACTAGTGTATAATCCAGAAAACAGGAATGACATTTACCTTTTTTACTATTTTATGCCCATAATGTCTGACACATAGTAAGAATTAAAAAAATGTTTGGAAGGGAGGACTTAATTACGTGATCGTGAACTCTATTAGAGCAGGAAAAGTCTAACATTTCTGAGATAAGTTAATCTCCAGAATCCTGCTGGGTGACTTTCACACTCAAAATTCACAATGTGTCTAATGGCTGACAAGGAATTAGATCTCTCTATTTTGGATTCAGGTTTAAGACATACTAAGGGATTAAGATGCCACATTTCTTGGGAGAAATTTTATGAAGTTGTTTTATGTATTAAAATTATGTTGCTTGGGTGAGGACATTGTCCTGCTTAACAATTTCAAATCTTCATGCACTCAGACATAACTTAATCATCTTAAGGAGCTATTATATAATAAAAAGATCAATGAATTGAGTTTGGAGATCAATACTTTTATATATTTTGTGCCACTTACATCTACACTCTGTAAATAGCAGTTATTTTTCATATTTTAAAATATTAATAATTCTTACATAGCATGAATATAGAACACTTGTGAAACTAACTAGCTAAGATTTGCTGTACAGAAAATCTTTTTTTAAGTCAAAAATGTTTCCACTCCAACTAAGATTTCTGTTTCTCATGCTTTAATGGGAACGTGAATGACAGTCTGCAGATCAGAAACAGCTCGTGTTAAGATCAGAATGCGTGCCTCCATATTTCACGTGAATACCAATACTCTCCCTCATCTTATTGGTTGTGAAGCTTTTGTTGGGTTAGATGATTTGTGAACTTTGGCAAGGAGCTTAATCTCTTCCCTGAATTTCCTCATATAAAAACAGTTTCCAGTTCATAGGATTACATATACAGGTATTATATATGATGCATATAATATTTGTACACCAATGTATATATATATATATATATATATATATATATATATATATATATATATGCACCAGAACAATATTTTATTGGTATATTTCTCTTTATAAATCAAAGAGCTTATCAGGGTCTTTTTCACTACAGCCTTCTAGATAGGCCCATGACTGAAGATGAATTTGACATATTGAATTGCAAATATGAATGCCTCATAAACATGCAGTTAGGCCCTTTCCTTTACTTCCCTATTTGATGACAAATGAGTAAGCACACCATGTCGCTGCCTGTGGAGAAGCATGGCTCCTGAGGAAGTTATGTGTTCACAGGGCTAATTCCCCACAGATGAAGGAATCTCTGCTAGGCTCCTGATGCCAACAACTTTAGGCAGTTATATTTGAACTGCCATTATATACTTTGAAAGCATTAATTTTAACTCCCAGTGAAAATTATACATGCTGGATCATAGATTTGAAAAAAAAATATTGGACTGATTTAAAAGAAATCAACAGCTGGCCAGTTAGCCAGCAGACTAAAACACCTGCTTCAGCAGAGCTCAGCAAATGGGATTCAATCCCCAGCATGCCATGCCAGCCCTTCCTGTGGGGCGCGCTGAGGCAACAATTGAGACTGGGCATGGTGGCGCATACCTATAATGCCAGCGCTTGGGAGGCTGAAAGCAGAAGGATCACTAGGAGTCCAATCTATGTAGTGAAACACTGTACAACGTTTACACACATAGAACCTGTCCTAAATTCATAGAAAAAAAAATAAGTTTAACATAAATCAAGCTAATGGCAGTGAGAGAAAATATAGAAAGGTCAAATGTATCTTTAAATAATGAAAGGTCTTATTTTGGTTGCTCTTGTTTTGTTTTCTAAATATATTAATACATCTTAGTGAATGACTTGGGATTGGAAAATCAAAATCATGTTTAACTAAAGCTGATATTTTGAAAGAAATCACTGTAGGGCTTAAAGAGCTTTAAAATCTTCAACTAAGAACAGTTGTGTTATGCTTGGGATGACTGAAGAGAATTTCAAGTGAGATATGGTAGCACATGCCTGCAATTCTAGCATTCTAGTAGACAGAGGGTTGCAAGTTGAACTCCAGTCTGGGCAATGTAGCAAGGTTCTATCTGAAAATAAATATACAAAAAAGAGGGGGCTGAGGGGCCATCAAGGTAGCTCAGTGATCTAAAGCACCTGTTTAGGCAAGCTTAGGCAACCACGGGGACCACAGTTCAATGGATGGCACCTAAGGTGGGCTGAACTGGCCACACACAGAAAAGTGGAGGTCGGGGAAGTCGGGATATAACTCGATGTGAAGACCATGAATTTAATCCCCAGTACTGAAAAAGAGAAAAAAGTAGATAGATAGATAGATAGATAGATAGATAGATAGACAGATAGACAGACAGATAGATGATAGATAGATAGATAGATAGATAGATAGATAGATGATAGATAGAACTTCAGAGTTGAAGTATATAATTCTTAGTAGAGCATTCTGAATGTCATCCTTTCACACATCACTGGCTATAGAGAAATAGTTCACCATTATGTAAACTTGTAAAACATATTCTTTGAAGAGCCCTTATCTGGGAGGCATTGCATTAGGAACTGAAAAGAGACATGTATTCAGTCCTGTGGTGAAAGGAATACGCAGTAATTAATTATGGGATTAACATTAATAAGTTAAAGGAGAAAGAACAAGACAAGCCTTAATGTGACCCCAGAGGACTCTTCTGAGGTTGATCCACTTAAGCAGAACCCTTAAGAATGAGTGGACCTAGCCAGGACAAGTAAAAGGATGGGGAGGACCCTGTTAAAGGGAAATAACAGCAGAGTTCAGACATTAAGGCAAGAAAAGCATGCCTGGAATGGAACTGAGAGCTCCCCAGAGGGACAGAGTAGTGAAAACCCAGTTATAAAACATAGTGGTAAATTATGCAGGTAATAAAATACACATAGTTTCATAGTCCGTTATTCACTTTAGAGTATCCATTGTACCAAAATACGAAAATAGCTTAATGATCTGGGATGTAGCTAAGGAGCATAAGCACCTGCCTGGCAAGTACAAGGTTGAGAGTTCCATACCCAGTACTGCAAAAAAAAAAAAAAAAAAAAAAAGAAACTAAAAGCTGAGGAGTGCCTGCCCCCATGCTGCTCCATATCTGCTCCTACAGATGAAAGAAACTATCATGAACCAGGAAAATCTCACCAAACTGCAGGCACAAGTGCGCATTGGTGGGAAAGGAACTGCTCACAGAAAGAAGAAGGTGGTTTATAAAACACTCACAGCAGATGATAAAAAACTTCAGTTCTCGTTAAAGAAATTAGGGGTAAACAATATCTCTGGTATTGAAGAGGTGAATATGTTTATAAACCAAGGAACAGTTATCTACTTCAACAACCCAAAAGTTCAGGCATCTCTGGCAGCAAACACTTTCACCATTACAGGCCATGCTGAGACAAAACAACTCACAGAAATGCTACCCAGAATCTTACACCAGCTTGGTGCAAACTGTCTGGCTAGCTTAAGGGAACTGGTTGAAGCTCTGCCCAAACCATCTGTGGATGGAAAAGCGCCGCTTGCCACTGGACAGGAGGATGATGATGAGGTTCTAGATCTTGTGGGGGAATTTAATGAGTCTTCTAAGAATGAGGCAAACTGAGCTAAGTTAGTTTCTGAAAAAGATAAAACTTGAAAGAGCTACTACTTTATATTATGACTGTTTTTTAAGATTGTTTTGTTTATGGATCTGATAAAATCTACATCTCTAATATTTTTTAAGCCCAAACCCTTTGGACATTGCAGCTCTTTTCAGTTTTTGCTTACATACAATTCATTCTTTACAGTCCATTAAGCTGGAGAAGCTTGAGAATAAAGTTCGAAACATATTAATAAAAATTAAAAAAGAAACTAAAAGCTGAAATTCTAGTACACAAAAATGCTCTTGTTTGAACTGAAAATTAAAATAAAAGTCTGAGAAGTTCTTAGCACAGACAGTAAATCCTCTTGCTGCTCCAAAAACCTATATGTTTTAGAGTCAAGGCTTTCAATTAAGGAAAACCAAATATTTGCAGTTCACAAGAGAATGCCAATGTATCACTTATAGAAACCTTTTCAAGTGTATAGTGGAGAGGTAAATAAATCATTTTCTGAAGAAACATCAGGTCAAGCAATTATTGATGAACAAAAACACTTTCATGAGAGCTGAAGAAATCAGCTGTATTATTCATTTGCAATCAGTGAGATAGATATGTGACACCAACAAGTTCAAGGACGAAAAGCTTATATTGGCTCAAGGTTTTTGTGGATTCAGTTCATAGTACACTGGCTCCAAGGCAGAAGGGGTGTTATGGGTAAGCTCAAAAGAGGGAAAACTGCTCACATTACAACATTCCAGAGGCAGAGAGAGAGGAGAAAGTTCTGGGGGAAAAGAATACACTTTTTCGGGGCCAGTGAAATAGCTCAGCCGTCTAAAGTGCTTGCTTAGGTAAGCTTAGGCAAGCTTAGGCAACTGCAGAGAACACAGTTCAATCCCCAGCATCACATGCTGCACCAGCCCCACCCCCAGGGCAGGCTGAGCCAACTATAACATAAATAAATAAAGTTAGAAAAAAAAAAAAAAAAGAATATACCTTTTTAGGTCACCTGCCGGGGACTCACACCAAATTATTCCAGCACATTTGGCCAGTCAACTCATGGATGAGTACAATAGCATTCACTGTGAAAAACCCACAGCTTTGACTACGTAAGACTACTTAAAACATAATACCAGGTGAGAACGGAAATTAAGCAAAGATGCATTGAAGAGTAGAGAGTGGACCCAGACTTTTGTCCTCATCAGGTGATTTGGTTAGAATATTTGAAAGGGCTGGCTACTGAAGGGCTTTCTAAAATCTGTCCTCAGTTCTGATGTGTGGACATAATGCAGGGCAACAGAAATATGAAAACCCAAGCGAAAATGACACAACTAGAAGACCACAATAATCTTCTGGTAATCCACCTCCCAAAATAAGGATATACAAACTATACTTAAAAAGTTTGCAAAGGGTCAGCCAGACAGCTCGGTAGACTAAAGTACTAGCCTTGGCAGGCGCAGGGACTGGGGCTCAATCTAGAGCATGCTGAGATGGAGATTGAGGGTGGACGTGGTAGTATTCACCTGTAATCCCAGCACTTGGGAGGCTGAAAACAGGAAGATCACTACCAGTCCAATCTGTGTGGTGAGACCCTGCAGATGCTGTACTAAATACATAAAAAAGAAAGAAAGAAACAAGTCCTTAAAATAATTATTTAAGGAAGCTTAGTAACCGCATGGAATGGAAAGAAAAAAATTCAATGAAATGGGAAAGTAAAGACCAAATGAGAAATTTAACAGAGAAATCAATATTACTTTAAAAAACTGAAATTAATTCTGGAGTTTAAAACGCAATTAATGAGGGCTGGGGAAATAACTCAGTAGAATAAGCACTTCCCTGCCAAGTGCAGGGCTTGAGTTTAGTCCCTTTCACAAAGAAACAAACAAACAAACAAACAAACAAACAGACAAAAGGAATATAAAGAAGAAACAATACCTCGAAATTGTAACACATGCCTGTCATCCAAGGACTCTCATAATAAAATGTTAATTAAAAGGAAAAGAACAATAATGTAAAACTTTTAAATTTAGCCAATGATGTGCATATTCAGATAAGAAAAGCAAAAAGGTCTCCAAATGGATTCAATCTAAACACACTTTTGCCCAAACATAAGCAAACTTTCAAGAAGAGAATGAGCTGAAGACAGCAAGGCACAGAAAGTA
>PVKN010016027.1:8133-18232 GCA_004027915.1 Capromys pilorides
GGGGGCGGCCGCCGCCGCAGGGGAAGCCGGAAGGGACCCGTCACACAGCCGTCACGTGGGCGCGCGGCGCGCAGAATAAAAGGGCGCCGCGGCGGGGCGGCCTCCAGTTGTCAAACTTGGGGCTGCGACTCCGGAGCTCGCCGAGGACTTCGCCGCCACTGTCGCCGCCGCCACTGTCGCCGCCACTGCCGCCCCGCACGCCGCGATGCTCGCCCGCGCTCTGCTGCTCTGCGCCGCCCTGGCGCCGCTCGGCCACGCAGGTGAGGCCCGGGGACGCGCCGCTGCTCCCCAGCGCAGCGCGCACGGCGCGAACCCCAAAGACCGGTGACCCGGGTGCACGGTCCGGGGGAGCCCCCATCTGAGCGCCTGGGCCTGAGACTTATTCTCGGCTGCTAACGGAATAGTGGTAATTTTGATGGTTATAATAAGGCAGGCTCTGGTCAATGTATGTGAGATGTACGAATGTGGTACCTGTCGCTATCGGAGGGGAATGATGGCTTTAAGTGACAGAAAATCCAGGTGACTTTCTAAAGATCGGAAAAGAATGTTAAAACTAAGCTAATGTTACTGGGAAGTTTTTCTGACATCCTGTTTAATGTTCTAAACTTGTCACTTTTCATTTGCTACTTATCTGAACTTAAAAATGATATTTTGAACGTCTAAAAGGTTAACTACACACAGCCTTAGTAATGTGAGTTATCAGCTTGAAAATTTTGTTATTCTTCATGTGTTTTTTGTTTTTTAAAGTTTGGTCTCCGATTTGTCATGCAGTTTCTTTTTTTTGTTATGGCCGGCTCAGCCTGCCCTGAGAGTGGGGCTGGCCCAGCATGTGATGCTGGGGATCGAACCGCGACCCCTGTGGTCGCCTAAACTTGCCTAAGTAGGTGCTTTAGACCGCTGAAACATCTCGCCGGCCCCGTTATTCTTACTTCAGAACAGGAAATTGTTATTTCCATAATTTAAACAAACCGTAAATAGAGTTTTGAAAGATTGTTTACTCATGATTGACGCCCGGCCCTGGTTGGCCTGGCATGGTGGTGCATGCCTGTAATCTCAGCACTTGGGAGGCTGAGGAAGGAAGATTGTTGTGAGTTCGAGACCAGCCTGGGCTACAAAAGTGAGCTCAAGGCCAGCCTGAACTGCATAGCGAGACCAAAAAAAAAAAAAAAAAATTGACGCATGGTTAGTGACACAATCAAATGTGCTATGTCAAGTTGTCAAGTTTAAGACACCAACTAATGACTGCTCGCTTTCATTACAGCCAATCCTTGCTGTTCCAACCCTTGTCAAAACCGAGGGGAGTGTGTGACCGTGGGATTTGACCGGTACGAGTGCGACTGCACTCGGACAGGCTTCTACGGTGAAAACTGCACCACGCGTAAGCGAGTTTCCTTGGGTTTCCTCCTTGGGAATGGAGCCAGTTACCATTTCTAGAGATGTGTATTCATCACAAGCCCGGCTGACTTCTCCTCCCCCTCTTGTCTTGCAGCTGAATTTCTAACAAGAATTAAATTACTGCTGAAGCCCACTCCAAACACAGTACACTACATACTTACCCACTTCAAGGGCGTCTGGAACGTTGTCAACAGTATTCCCTTCCTGCGAAATTCAATCATGAAATATGTGCTGATGTGTAAGTACAAGTTGTTCTCCAAGGTTTTCAGCTTCTTCAAAGGAAAAAATATGCTTTACTAACTGTAAACTATTAATCCAAAAAGGTATGTCCCCCTCCCCTTTTCATTCTTTCAGACAGGGTCTCCCTATTATGTAACTCAAGCTGAACTCACTGTGTAATCCAGGCTGGCCTCTAACGCAGGATGGTTCTCCTGTTTCAGCCTCCTAAGGCCTGGAATTACAGGCATGGACCACTGTACTCAGCTTCCACAAAGATATGGCTAATCTTTTCTCTTTTTTTGTCTTTTTGAGACAGGGTCCCTTTACGCAGTTCAGGCCAACTTTAAGCTCACTTTTGTAGACTGGGCTGGTCTCGAACTCACATTGATCCTTCTGCCTCAACCTCCCAAGTGCTGGAATTATAAGCATGTGCCACCACACCCAGCTTAATCTTATCTAATTTATATAGTTCTGGACGATGGTCAGAATTCTACCCTAAGGGCTGGCGGTATAGCTCAGCAGACTAAGCCCTTGCTTAGAGAAGTGCAAGGGCCAAGGTTTGATTCTTGGCCCTGCGCCAGCCCCGCTGTTGGGTGCCTGAGCCCATGATGGAGTCCAAGAGTGGTGGCATGTGCCTGTAATCCCAGCATTTAGGAGTCAGGAAACAGGAGGATCACTAAGAGTCAGAGCTGCATAGTGATACCCTGCACACACACACACAAAAAGGTATTAAAAAGCTGGGTATGGTGGCACATGCCTGTAATCCCAGCACTTGGGAGGCTGAGGCAGGAGGACTGTGTGAGTTCGAGACCAGCCTGGGCTACAAAAGTGAGCTCAAGGCCAGCCTGAACTGCACAGCGAGACCTGTCTCAAAAGACTAATTAAAATCAAATTTCTACTCTAGTCCCATGGAGGTCTAACCATCTGTGTTGGAGCCAATTTGAGAAGAAAGTATGTTCCACTTATAGGTCACATGCCTAGGTTTTTCTTCATTTTAAGACTGGCTCTTATTAAGTTGCCCAGGTTGTGCTAGAATTTGCAATCCTCCTGTCTCAGCTTCTCAGAGTGCTGGGATTCCGCACACACTGGATGACCTTTTAAGTGTTTAATGTGGATTTAAAGCAAGAAAATTGGGCTGGCAAGATGGCTCAGGGGTCTAAAGTGCCTGCTTAAGAAAGTTTCGGCAACTGCAGGGACTATGGTTCAATTCCCAGCACCACGTGTTGCGCTAACCCCACCTCCAGGGCAGGCTGAGCCAGCCATAACACAAATAAATAAATAAAAGGTTTAAAAAAAAAAAAAAAAAAAACCAGCCTGTGCTACAAAGTGAGCTCAAGGCCAGCTGAAAAAAAAAAAAAAAAAAAAAACAAGAAAATTGTCTCTAACAGCTCTCAGTTCTTCCTGTCGTGAGCCTTTCCTGCAGTGAATGGACAGTGGCTGCAAAGTCAGCTGGCTGGAGCACAACATGCTGTGTGACACTGTGTGTCATATTGAGGGTGCACTTTCTGTGGCAGGCACTTTTTTTTTTCCGGGACCAGAGATTGAGCTCAGGGCCTTGTGCTTGCCAGGCAAGCGCTTATTCTGCTGAGCTATTTCCTCAGCCCCGCACTTACACTTTCATGTGTACTCATTCTGAAATAGAATAGCTTGGGGTTTTTTTGTATTGGTTTGTTTTCTTTTGGTTTTTCTGAAACCAGATCTCACTGAGTAGCCCAAACCAGCCCTAATTTGCTGTGTAGCACAGGCTGACCTCGAACTCGTTATCCTCCCTACTCAATGCTGGAATTACAAGCAGGCCCTCCTGTGCTTCACTGAAGTAGAGTATGTTTGCTGGAATTAAAGCCCATGTTTGTATCACTTTGTAGTTTTGACAATAAAAATACGCAGTGACTTGCGTTGCATAGAAGGACCAGTAAAGCAATGTTTTCCTTGAACATTACAGCCAGATCACATTTGATTGACAGTCCACCAACGTACAATGCGGATTACAGCTACAAAAGCTGGGAAGCCTTCTCTAACCTCTCCTACTACACCCGAGCACTTCCCCCTGTGCCCAAGGACTGCCCCACTCCCATGGGTGTGAAAGGTGAGTGAGAAGGTGGGGTCAGCCATGTCGAAACCCCTGCTGAAGGAACATTCACGACCTTCGTTAACAACTGCATAGTTTTTTCTTTTGTTATGAATATTCACAAATGCAAATGTGTGTGTGTGTGTGTGTGTGTGTGTGTGTGTGTACAAAAGTATCTCATTAAAATTGAAATAGTAGCCGGGCGTGGTGGCTCATGCCTGTAATCCCAGCACTTGGGAGGCTGAGGCAGGAGGATTGCTGTGAGTTCGAGACAAGCCTGGGCCACAAAAGTAAATTCATGAGGTCAAGGCCAGCCTGAACTACATAGTGAGACCCTGTCTCAAAAAGACAAAAAAATAAATGAATAAATAAAAAAGAAAATTGAAATAGTACTAGATGAAGTGGAGAAATCCATTTTGTTGTCCCCCACTATTGCACTACTGTCATTTATCTCAGAGTCATCCTGCTCAGGACTGCATTAGTCCTGTAAGTCAGGATGGATGCCCCTACCTGCTTCCTTGAAGGGAGAGAGAGATGGATTTTTACCTTCACTTCTCATTTTTAGGGAAGAAGGAGCTTCCTGATTCAAATGAGCTTCTGGAAAAAGTTCTTCTGAGAAGAAAGTTCATCCCAGATCCGCAAGGCACAAACATGATGTTTACGTTCTTCGCCCAGCACTTCACCCACCAGTTTTTCAAGTCAGATCTGAAACGAGGACCAGCTTTCACCACAGGACTGGCCCACGGGGTAAGCCTGAGTCCAGCAGAATTGCTGCAGACCATACTGAAATGCTAGGGTTTTTTTTGTTCTTTTTTTTGGCTGTACCAGGGATTGAACTCAGGGCCCTGCACTTGCCGGGCAAGCACTTATTCCTCAGAGCTATCTCCCTGGCCCTGAAGTGCTGCTGAGTTTTTGCCCCACTAAATTTGCTCTCAGCTTTTAAAAAAGTTATGTGTATAAAAACTTTGTAGGTTTTCCATTTTAATTTACTGGTTTAACAAAAAAGTATACATATGTATAGATATGTATATACATAGAGAGGTTTTTTTTTTTTTTTTTTTTTTTTTTTTTTGGTATTATGGCTGGCTCAGCCTGCCCTGGTAGTGAGGCTGGCGCAGCATGTGGTGCCAGGGATCAAACCGCGGTCCCTGCGGTTGCCTAAGCTTTCCTAAGCAGGCGCTTTAGACTGCTGAACCATCTTGCCAGCCCTAGAGAGATTTTCTATGGCACTTTTTTCTTCCAAACGTGTACAATGATTATGCAGCTTTAAATACTATGTGAGATCTTTATATTACTATTTCTTAGATTTCAATGACAGCTTCAATTTTTAATTTGAAATCAATAAGATAACTTTAATACTTTTATGTTTTGCGACAGGGTCTCACTATGTTGTTCAAGCTAACGTTGAACTCGCTATGTAGCTCAGGTTGACCCGAACCCACTGTGATCCTCCTGCTTCAGCTTCCTGAGTACTAGAATTATAGGACTGCATCACCACACCCAGCTGCCTAATACTTTTTTAGAATACCATATGATTATAGTGAAGCTTATGACAGACTTATATAGGCTATAAGGGATATGAATACATTTAAATACAAGAACTTACAGCTTTGGTAGATAGGCTTAGCATTTTAGGGCTATAAAATTGGTTTAGTGACAAATTTAAAGCTGAATCATAACTTAATGATTAAATACCATAAGACATTTTCTTGCTAAACAGCAACAAACTGAAGCTATTCTATAATTTTCTAGGTGGACTTAAGTCATATTTATGGTGAAACGCTGGATAGACAGCATAAACTACGCCTTTTCAAGGATGGAAAAATGAAATATCAGGTATATGCCTTTGAATTATTAAGAAGTAGTTACAACTTCCCACCTAGAGTGAGTTTCAGAATTGCTGGTGATGAAACATTTTTAAACTTTGTGGCTTACCATTACTTTTTAGATAATTGATGGAGAGATGTACCCTCCCGCTGTCAAAGACACTCAAGTAGAGATGATGTACCCAGCCCATGTCCCTGAGCATGCGCGCTTTGCTGTGGGCCAGGAGGTCTTCGGTCTGGTGCCGGGTCTGATGATGTACGCCACCATCTGGCTGCGGGAACACAACAGAGTGTGTGACGTGCTTAAGCAGGAGCACCCGGAGTGGGATGACGAGCGCTTATTCCAGACAAGCAGGCTCATCCTGATAGGTGAGAAGAGACATCAACTGAGAGAAAGCCTTCTCGGGTGGGGGAGATAGCTCGGCGGCATGAGTGCCTGGCTGGCAAGCACGAGAATCCAAGTTCGATTCCTGGTACTGCATACCTTGCTGGTGTGGTGGCGCACACCTGTAATCCCAGTGCTGGGGAGGCTGAGACAGAAGGATCGCTATGAGTCTGATCTGCATAGTGAGACCCTGTACCAAATAAATAAACAAATAAGCCCTTTCCCCCAGGGAAAAGTAATTTGTTATTTTTCTTATGTTTTGTGTAAGATGGAGAGAATGGCGAATGAGAAAATTCACTATGCCCTGCACAGGCATGATGTATCAATCCATTGCCATTAAGTGAAAGCTTATGGGCCAGCAAGATAGCTTAGTGGTCTAAAGCACCTGCTTAGGCAAGCTTAGGCAACCGTGGTTCAACCCCAGGCACCACATGCTGTGCCAACCCCACCACCAGGGCAGGCTGAGCTAGCGATAATATAAATAAATAACATTAAAATCACTTTATTAGAGCTTCATTTAAAAAAAGTTTTGACTGGGGAGAGTTCAAGCTTTTCTTTCTTGCGTGTGCACAGGAGAAACTATTAAGATCGTCATTGAAGACTACGTGCAGCACCTGAGCGGGTATCACTTCAAGCTGAAGTTTGACCCAGAGCTGCTCTTTGGCCAGCAGTTCCAGTACCAGAACCGCATTGCTTCTGAGTTCAACACGCTCTATCACTGGCATCCCCTCCTGCCTGATGCCTTCCAGATTGATGACCGAGAGTACAACTTTCAACAGTTCCTCTTCAACAACTCTATATTAGTAGAACATGGACTTACCCAGTTTGTGGAATCATTCACCAAGCAAATTGCTGGCAGGGTAAGGATTATGACTGAAAAGTAAAGCAGAAGAAGACTGGGTCATTAGCTTAAAATTTCTACTATAGAAATTATTTTTCTTGAAGTCCTGAAAGAAAAATCAATTATTTTGCTCAGTTAATTTCTTGAAAACAGGAAACCTACATTGTTTTGTAAGATTCTCATGTTTTGAGTTTATAGATGTCAAGTAATGATTCATGTCATAGCTTAAAAATGCATTTTCGAGGCTGGCGAGATAGCTCAGTGGTTAAGTTAAAAGCACCTACAAGCTTAGGCAACAGCAGGGACCACGGTTTGATCCCCAACACCACATGCTGTGTCAGCCCCACCCCCAGAGCAGGCTAAGTCAGCCATAACATAATAAAGTTTAAAAAATAAAAATAGCAAATAAAATATGCATTTTCAAAAACTGCATATGTGCTTGTTGTAGAAATTATATTTAATCATAGTAGTAGTGTAACTAGAGAAATTATTTCAGACTTGAGTTAGATTGACTTATGTAATTTTAAGACATTGTTTCTAGAGTAGTGTCCCATTGAATCTTTTTTTTTAAAAAATGAGCAGAACATATTTATTGAGGGAAAGAAAGCTACTGTCCGAGAGAGAGACAGGAGGGGGATCTTGAGTGAGTGCCACTCCCATTCAATCTTAAGCAAGCCTTCTGTTGAAATATATGTAGTATATGTAAGCAGTGTGTCCATGAAATAAAGTTTAGGCCTCTTTCCTTTTTTTGTACATGATAGAGAAAGATGGTAAAACAGGAGTAAGTATGCCTAATAGCCCTGCTTTACACAACTTTCATTTATTTTCCACAGGTTGCTGGCGGTAGGAATGTTCCAATTGCAATACAGAGGGTAGCAAAGGCTTCAATTGACCACAGCAGAACAATGAAATACCAGTCTCTGAACGAGTACCGCAAGCGCTTCTCCATGAAACCTTACTCATCATTTGAAGAACTTACCGGTAAGAATCAGTATTTTTTTTTTTTTTTTTTTTTTTTGATGAGCAGAATATATTTATTTGGGGAAAGAAAGCTCCTGCCCAAGAGAAGGACAGAAGGGGGGCCTGAGGGGCTTGTCCCAAGAATCAGTTTCTCTATTTCTTGAAAGAATCAAGAGTCAAATGGTGACCATGGAGAAGCTGAAAGCAAGTTCAATGAAGAAACACAAGTGTATTTTCTTGTCCGGTTTTACCTTGGTTGTATTTCTGTCTTGTTCACCTTCCCAGGAGAGAAGGAAATGGCTGCAGAGCTGGAAGCCCTCTATGGTGACATCGACGCTATGGAGCTGTACCCTGCCCTTCTGGTGGAAAAGCCTCGGCCAGATGCCATCTTCGGTGAGACCATGGTAGAGATGGGAGCACCTTTCTCCTTGAAAGGACTCTTGGGCAACCCCATATGCTCCCCACAGTACTGGAAGCCGAGTACTTTTGGAGGAGAAGTGGGGTTTGAGATCATCAACACCGCCTCCATTCAGTCTCTCATCTGCAGAAACGTGAAGGGCTGTCCTTTCACTTCCTTCAGTGTGCCAGACCCACAGCTTGCCAAAACTGTCACCATTAATGCCAGCGCTTCCCACTCCAAACTGGAGGATCTCAGCCCCACTGTACTACTAAAAGGACGTTCAACAGAGCTGTAGGAATCAGACAAGCATATTTATTTATTTATAGGGACCATTTTCTTTAACTTATTTAATAATATTTATGTGAAGTGCCTTATGTTCCTTTAATATCCTGTGTAACAGAAGGTGGTGTACTTGCTGCAGTGAAAAGTCACACTTGTGACATTATTTTCAAGGGGTATTTATGTTAAGTTAAAGTAGACCATATATTCGGTCTTTCATACAAACCAATGGGAAAGGAGTTTTGACATCTTTTTACTTGAATTGCAATTTACATTATTGTAATATAATCAAAGCAAAGATGTTTGAATACTTTATTTAATGCTGTTACATAATAACAAAATGCTGCACATTTCTGCACTGTCATGTCCAGTGCATTAGAAACAAATAAGGTTGGGGAATTTTAAAGAAATACTAGAGGCCAGCAAGATGGTTCAGCAGTCTAAAGCTCCTGCTTAGGAAAGCTTGGGCAACCACAGGGACCATAGTTCGATCCCTAGCACCACATTCTGTGCCAGCCCCACCCCCAGGGCAGGCTGAGCCAGCCATAATACAAAAAGAAAAAGAAAAAAAAAAATAATGCTGGACATTTAATTGCAATGAATGTTTAAAACATACACTGCCAGTAGTTTTATATTTTTTTTAAAGTGGACTTGAAACAATTGGAAATTTGCAGAATGTTGTATGCAAAGAGATTCCAGAGTTCATGTGAGTAATAAGTAAACTCTATAAAAGCAGATCTTTCCTGAAAACAAAGAAACCAAACTAAATACAACTATGGGTTTAAACACTTGAAAGAGACTCTGCCATATCCTTGTGTGTTGTAGACCTGGTACCTGGAAGATTTTGCTGTGAAGTTAATGAATTAGCATAGTGGCACATCCCTGGGATCCCAGCATTTGGGAGACTGAGGCAGGAGGATTGCCATGAGTCCAAGGTCACCCTGAAGTGCATAGCAAGACCCCATCTAAAGAAGAGTTAATGAGTTGCTGAGGTGCACTTGGACAATGGTCCATTTGCATAGATTTTCTGATAAACAATATGAATTAGATGTCCATATCTCAGTGCAAAGAGTAGCAATGACCTTATGAAAAGTCTCTTCAAAATGTTTAAATCCATTTCATACATTAATTTTATCTAAATAAGTTAATTTAATATTCATTTGAAATCAAACCAGATTTTTTTTTGTAGACAATTTATTAGAAAAAAATCCATCAGTTTCTATTTTTCCTGCTTTTAAGATCAGAGTTTCTAGGTATTTGAACGCTGTGTGTGTGTACATGTGCGCATGCGCATGCATGCGCGTCTTTTTGACACAGGGTCTAGCTTTGCAGTTCAGGCTGGTCTTCAGCTCACTTTTGTAGCCCAGGCTGGTCTCAAATTCGCACCAATCCTGCCTTAGCCCCCCAAGTGCTAGGACTACAGGAGTGTGCCACCATGCCCAGCCGTGTCTTTGAACTCAATAGTTTCATACTTGAACTTTTGCACATTTTCAGGCAAACCTCAGCTCAGGGCTGTTTACTTCCTCTTAGGAAAAATAAAAATGAAAGTCCTTCTTTTAAGGTTCACCTATTTTAAGAGAAGAGAGAGAGTTTTCCTTATGATCTTTAATAAAGGGCCTTACAAAGAGGCTGGTACCTTAGGAAAGCTATAGGATGTTCTTTCCAGGGAGAAAGTTATAGTCCTGTTATAAAGAATGTCTTCTCTTATTTGAACATAGAAGCAAAT
>PVKN010016028.1:0-18125 GCA_004027915.1 Capromys pilorides
AGACAACCTGAACCAAATGATACCAATTGCCCACAGAAAGCAGTAGGAACTGATATAAATAAAAATAGTAAGAGGTGAAAAGTTGGCAACATCATAAAAAAGATGGGCTGCCTGATGTTAAGTTGTTGAATTCAAGAAATACATAATTATTAAATATCTATGTATGCATGTTTAGGGAACAAGAGAACAAGGACTGTGCAGTTTTTGTTATCTAACACATGGCAAAAATGCTCATCCTTCCACATGACATAGAAAACCTGAAATTTCAGGCTCAATGACAAAAGGAGACAAATCAGACATGGAATATGTGGAACGCTGTGACGCTGTGATTAAATGTTGGTGATACACAATGGCTTGACATTTGCCTTTTACCTACCCTTTTGCCCTTTTTCACTGGCAAGAGTACAGAAGAGGAAGAGAAGGAAGAGAGGACAAGCTGCTTGTTATGACTGAAAGACTTCCAGCATTCAGCTTCAAAAACTTGAAAGAGAACAGAAAGATGCCTGAGTGAATAATAAAGAATGATCTTTTTTTTTTCTCCTCAATGGTAACAAAAATATGTCTGGATCTTTTGTGCTATAGTCACCTTCCTATTTTATCATGAACTACTTTTGCTTCAATCTTTTTAAAGCTCAGATCTGTTTGGAGCCCTTAAAATGACAGTTAAATAAAATCCAAAGTCAGAAAATATAAACTGTATATGCCATGGGTTTGAGATGAGAAAACATAGGTCAGACACACAAGCAGCAAGATGCTGAAAGATAATTTCAATAGAGAAGATTCACAAGAGCAGGAAAACTAGAGGATTCCAGCAAGGCAAAACAGTTGGACTTGCACCTGTACTGAGAATAACACATATATAAAAGTGTAATAGAAAGCAGAATTAGGATTGGGAGGGGACTTTCCAGGGAGAGATTACCTGTACCAAATAAACACCCTGAGTTTCCCCTCACAGTGCAAAGTGTGTTCCCTGAGAGCACTCTCCTCTCCTGAAGGGTCTGAGCTGATATGGCCCGATGACCCCACTGGAACACCTAGGGACTGTCAAAGACACAGGTCCTGTGCCCTGTCTTGTCCCCTGCCACTGTGTGACCAGGAGCACTTATTGTCCTACGGATCACTGCAGATTCATCAGAACAGAAGCCAGACCAACCAGCCAGCTTTATGTGATACCCCACAGCAAGTATATTTACCCTGATTGTCAAGCACAATGGGAAAGAACTCAATAGCACATTTGCCAAGTGGGAGAAGCTCACTGGCAAAGCACAAGGCCCTCTTTGAAGACAAGGCAGTAGAAATCAAGGAGCCAACAAACACCCAGTATATTAGCATCCTCAAGAGCAAGTTGCTCAGCTTCAGGAGTTTGTGAGGGCCTAGGGCAGACAGGGAGGCAGGCACTTGCAGTCATATTCCAACTTCATCATGATCTCACTGCAGTCCAAACTGGCTTCCATGTCTGGTGACTTCAAATTAATATTAGAAGTGGGGACAGAAAACCCGAAGCAGCAGAGCAGCCTGAGGAGGCATCTCCCAGACTCTGTGTCTACCTGTCCCCTCAACTGCAAGTACCTAGCTGGTTCTGGGGAATGAGTCCCATGCCTTCAGGGTGCGGTTGTCAGCATGGTGGACACATGTACCAGACGGTAGCTGCTGCTCATTGAGCAGAGCATGGTGGATGCCATGCGGAAGATGGAGTCATCTTTCAGCAGCTGGTGCAAATAGTGAAGGAGCAGGAAGAAACGATTCAGAGAGGGCCAACCAGAGAGTGCTGAAAGTTCAGCTAGACGCTGAGCCTGCCCACTCTAAGATCCTCCGGGACTTCCAGTCAGTTACTTTCATTTGGTGGCTCATGACCAACATCTTCCCCATCCTCATCACTTTCATCATCTTCCTGACTGAGCCCTATCCACTCAGAGGTGGTACACAGGGCAGGGGCCTTCTGGCAACAGCAAGTGACAAAGCTGTCCCTGAGCCTGTGTTGGGCACTGTGGATAAGGCCCCATCTCCCTAGAACAGCTCAGGGCAGCCACAGGCCTGATCTCATCCCGTCCACCTGCCACCCACCTTCAGGCCCATGGATCAAGGATTCTGGGTCTGGGCTCTGCTGCATGGTGGCAGGAAAGGAGCGGACCTAGCTGGGGACTGGTGGGGGCCATGTCTCCCCAAGGAGATTTTAATAAACCCTTCACATCTCTCCAAGAAGAAACTTGGGCAGCAGGGGGAAATGACACCTTTCCTGGAGAGAGGGAGAGAGGAGGTGAAGTGCACCAGAAACCAAATTCTCCATGTAATTTAGAACTTTCGAGCTCCTCCTTCCTCTCCTCTCTCTCTTAGGCAAAGGCTCTGAGCCCTTGCTGTCCTCACAGTTGGACACTCACCAGCTGCTGTGAGTCTGCTATGCTGTGGCTAGTTTCCTCCCAATAACTACAAGACTGTCAACCTAAAAAAAAAAAGAAAAAGAAAAGTGGGGGTGGGTAAGATAGCTCCATGTCACAAGTGCCTGCCTGGCAAGTGCAAGGTCATGAGTTCAACCCTGGTCCCTCTTTAAAAAAAAAAGGAAAATGGGGCCTGGCAACATAGCTCAGCTGACTAAAGTGCCTGCTTAGGCAAGCTCAGGGACTGCAGTTCAGTCCCCAGCATCACATGTCATGCCAGCCCCACCCCCAGGGCAGACTGAACCTGTCTGAGTCCTGGCGTGGTGGCACACACCTGTAATCCCAGCAGTGGGGAGGCTGAAAGCAAGAGGATCACCATGAGTTTGAGCCATGTAGTGAGATTCTGAAACAACCAAATACAATTTAAAAAGGGAAAAATATTATCATTTATGACTGAATAATTGGAAAAGCAGAGAAACTGCTTACAAAGTAGTCTCAAGATATAGAGTAAATTAGAGAAGGAGACACATAGAGAGCAGCCAACCAAAATCAAGGTTTTAGAATATGAGTACTGGGAACAGTTCTAGAATCTAATGATAATATACATAATACTTCAGTCAAGTAATGTATAGGATATGTTAAAAGAAAATGAAATGCTATCTGTTGTTCACTTCCATTCTTCGAATAACTGTACAAGGGCAATGAATGCTAAAGTATCAGAGGATAGAATAAAGTTTCTAATGATAAAAAACGAAAAGTGAGAAAGAAAAATAAGTTGATCACCTCTATTTAGCATTCACTTTGGTCCTCAGTTGCACAAATATTTATAATCTCTAGGTGGCATCACTAGACACTCAGGGGAAAATAAAAATAGTAGATGCAGGGTGTTCTAAAAGGATTTGTTATTTGTTCTGCCTTTCCTACTCCATAAGACAGAGCTGGAATGAAAGACAGTGAGCATCTGGAATGGAATACAAGGAGAGAAGATGCATAAAAGCTACAGAAGTCCCACAGCCAGCACTGAACACCATAATACAATATTGAAAACTCCAGCATGCTGCAAGGAGCAAGAGCACTGTATCCTGAGTCACTCCCATCTTAGAAGTCAAACAAATAAGAACTGAGAATGATGGAGAAGCAACAGTCGAAATAGAGTGGAAACAAAAAGAGGATGAGGATCAAGATGAGAAATTAAAAAAGAAATTCAAGAGGAAGCAGGGATTAGTGATGTCCATTGCAGCCAAAATATCCACTAAGAAAAGCTCTAGCCTTTGGATATAGTCACTGTGTGAAGACTGCTCATGACTTTTTCAAGAACATCAGGAAGTGGTACCTGGCACTCACGGTCAAATGAGAAGGCAGGAATTTGGAGAAATGTATGTTGAGTGGAACTGCTTCTGTTAAGAATTAAAAAAAAATTATAGCAAGTTTGTACATTGATGAAAGTGACCCAGAGAACAAAGGAAAAAGCAATAATGCTGAAGGAGAAAAAAACTGCCAAAGGGTTATGGTTGAGTGAGTGAAAGGGGATCTGACCTGGTACCCAAGGACAGAAGAAGCAGGGGCTGGTGATCCATGTGCTCAAGCTGAGGCAGAGTATAGGGACATCCATTTGGCAAGAGAACACAGCAGTTGCCTTTGGGTTGCTTCAGATTTTCAGAGAACCAAAAAAGCCAAGTTGTAAGCTGAGCATGAGCACTGGATAGGAAGTATTATACGTTCTAGGTGAGAAGAGAGGTTTAAGATAGTGTTAAAACCGAAAGGGAAAGTGTGTGTTCTAGGAACAGTGATGTTATAGCAGGACAGGAGGTGGTGCAGGTCTTACAGGACAGACCACAGTGGATACCCTGATTGTGAACTCTGCTTTCACTAGATTGCAACTATATGACCACACAGTGAAGTAACCACTCTGATGTCAGCATTCCTGCTCTGTAGAACAGAGCTACTAATAACACATTCTGCAGAGAATAGGTAATAATGGTGGACTTTCAAGAAATGACTGGCATCACCTATGAACAACCTGAGTTATAACCATTATAGATTTGAATTATGACCAAAGTCTTGAGTTTCAGTCCAAATGGTGGCTGCCTGTGTGGTTATAAACAAAGACTCACAATGTCAGAAAATGTACGTATGTATAATAAAAGTCAGTCTGAGCTCAAATGCATATGTTTGCGAATTGGTCAGTGCTATATATAACTGCTACAATTACTACTATCAAAATGGCCCACAAAAGATAGAAAAGAAGCTAAGGAAGAAATCAAAGATAAAGAAGGCAATCATGCTCAAAAAGAAGAAGAAAGCTGTAGAGAGATATAAGTGGCATTCATGTGACCAAGCTCACTAATATTTACAGTGGGTGGAAATACACCATCTCTACAAACTCATAGAGAAAAAAAAAATTGTATAAGAAAGCTGGTGTTGTTAAAGGTGTTACTCAAATGAGTAAGTCACAAACAACAATGGATAGATGAGGGAGAAAGGCTGCTATTAGTGTGGATAAATGAAGGGCAGATGGCAGGTTGTAGGCTACATGAGTCTACACTTTGTGAAAAAGTTAAGACTGTAAGTACATGTCTCTTAAGGAATAATCCATCAATGAATGATAATGGTGAGACATTTCATACCAGTAAGGAGTAGCTGGACAATTTTAAAGTGAGAACGGGGGTTCATAGTGTAACTAGGCAAGGTAAAGCAGCCGTGTTGATAAAACACTGCTGAAAATTAGATACAACACTTTGAAATGGTGACATAGAAATGGCTTTTACTCTCAGCAAGTTTTCAACCATGATGAAACTAGATTTTTCTGGAAGAAGATGTCCAAGAAAACATACATTGCCCAGGACAATAAAAATATGCCAGGCCACAAGCTTAGGAAAGCTAAGCTAACTTACTGCCATGTGCCAGTGTGAGTGCTGATCTTGAGGTAAAGCCTCTTGGGGTCTATCATTCTAAAGCTCCCAAAGTGCTCAGAAAACATAAAATCATGAAGAATAAGCTATGAGTCATGTAGAGAGCTAATACAAAAACCATGAGTAGCAAGGTATATTTATTGGAGTGAACCAAGGGGGCTTTCTCTCCTACTGTTAAGATATATCTAGGGAGGCTAGGGATATAGTTCAGTGACACAGTGCCTGCCTGATAAGCACAGAGTATTGAATTCAATTTCTGGGGAAAAAAAATTACCAGTTAAGCCTCTCTGCATCATGAACAATGCTGCTGCTCATTCACAAGATTTAGAACTGGCTGGAATTTTCGTGTTTCACAGTTGAGCTCCTCTCACCTAATATAACTCCTGTATTGCAGCATATGAATCAGTAGGTTCTAGCTAATGATAAAAAGCAATACACAAATGAGGGCCAGTGAGACAGGTTAGCAGACTAAGCACCTGCATAATATTAGCATAGGGACCCACTTGGGTCTCCAACAGGACAAGCCGGCCCAAGGTGCACTGAGCCAGCCACGTAGTGAAACCTTGTACTAAATACGTTAAAAAATATGAATAAATAAATAAATAAAAGCAAACATACGGGTGAGGGCGATAGCTCAGCATCTGCCTGGCAAGCACAAGGGCCCAGGTTCAATCCCCGGTACCACATATTGCATAGTGCATTGTCCCTGCCATGCAGGCTACCGAAACCAGGCCTGGTGGCATAAGCCTGTAATCCCAAGGCTTGCTGAGACAGGAGGTTCACTATGAGTCCAAGCTGTATAGCGAGACCCTGTCCAAATAAATACATAAATCTTAAAAAATAAAAAAGCAATATACCAAACAACTGTTCCTGCAGTGTCTCCAGGTGTTCTCAGATAAAGATTTAAAACTTAGAGAATTCTGGAAGGAACATTATAACATCTTTTCTTGTGTAGAGTTACCTGAGAAGTTCTGGGCCAGTGTCTCACTAAGGATTCTGGGATTTGCCTGCAAGAAAGTATGGCCTAAAATTATACAGGAAAGAGACACTGAAGGGAGCCTGAGCCTTCAAGTGACCCTGTGATTGATGACACTGTTACTAGCACAGAGTTCATAGGCTTGCAGACAGACAGTGGTGATGTTGAGCAACTGATGGAAGAGCTCTCAGAGGAACTGCTTACAGCAGCACTTCTGCCTGAGCAACAGAGAAGGGCAGCTGAGGAGCTTTCTGAAGAGGAGGGAGAGCATCAACAACGGGTACAGCAGAGTTCTTCCCTCCTGAAAAAAAAAAAAAAAAAAAAAAAAAAAAAAAAAAAAAAAAAAAAAAAAAAAAAAAAAAACAATGGACAAAGTTACAGACTATGTAGAGAAGTCCCACACAGACAGAGAAAAAGCCAATCATTGCTTTCACTTGCTTAGTGCCAATGTCATGTCATACTACAGAACAATGTTAAAGAAAACACACAGACAGCTTAGGCCAGTTTTTAGTTCTGAAAAGGCTGAGCCCTATTGAGCCACAAGCTGGTCTTAGTGGGTTACAGACTGTTCTAGGAGAGAAAGGACACCAGAGAGACTGCTTCCTGGTGCTGTTATGGAAGGGGACTCTCCTTTCAAAGAATAACCACCTTCCATGTCAGCCTCTCTCCCTGCCACCCTAAGATGTCAACTTGAATGGTGAGTATAGTATGAAATTGTTGTTTCTGGTAAGCTAGGCACATTTTATAACTTTTTGCTGAGTACACTAGGAAAATTATTGGTGTTTCTGGTAAATTATACACACCATACAACATTTTTTATTATGAAAGTTAGTTAAAAAGTGCTTTTGGGAGTTTCATAATGTATTATGGATATTTCCATTATTCCTTACAGGAAAATTATAGTCTCGACTTACAGCCAACTTGAGTTACAACTAGCTGTAGTGAACAAATTGAGTTTGTAAGTCTCAACACACATACGTACACAGAGATATATATTATACAGACCTAAGCTCAAAACATAGTGAGAAACAAGATTAAAGGTGTTGAACCATAGATGTAATATTACACATTGCTGTCCTCAATGTAGTTGCTCAAATTACAGATATCAGCATATTCTGTTTGGCAAAGTATAAATTTTGAACACTAACTGCTACTTTCAAAACACTGATAGAAATGCACAGTACAATCATCCCAGCTATCCTATTTATATACTGACATGATTCTTCCCCCTTGGTTATTTTCCTATATTCTCTCTTTTCCTTCATCTTCATTGTTCTTTCCTTATATTCAGGTTCTTTCTGTTTTATTATCTCTATTGTACCTTTCAGATAATATTCATTCAATCAGGTTCTTACACTAGCAAGATGATGCAATGTTTACCCACATGGGTCAGATTTATTTCACTTACGAATATAGCCTCTAGTTGCATTCATTTACCTATAAAAACCTCGTGTTTATCTTTCCTTATAGCTGAATAATACTCCATTGTATAAAAATACCACATATTTTTGTACTTCTCTAATGTTTTATCCACTATTATTACTCTCTTTAAATATCTATATCTGATCATCTGAGCAACAAATTTGATAACAATTCTGTCTTGGTTACTTTTTACTCGTTGCTGGGACAAATACCCGACACTCAAAATGAAAGAAGGAAAGGTTTATTTAGCTCACAGTTGCTGGAGGTTTCAGTCCATATTTGGCTGGCCCAAGGCTGAGTGGAATAGGGCAGAGGGCATCCAGTTCATGGCGGCAGAACAACCAGGGGAGCAGGAGCAACAGCCCTTTAAAAAGTCTCTTTGTGCTCAGTCACTCTGACATGGGCCCATTGTGTCCTAGGGTGGAATCAATCATATCCCAGGGTGGGCCCTTGATTCCGCTCTAGGGAGGAGCCAATTATGTCCTAGGCAGGCCCAGGTCATGCTCCAGGGAGGAACCAATTGTACCCCATCAGTACTAAAACACATAATCCCAGTGTATCATCACTCATGTCTCAAACTATAGAAGTCCCCGCCCCACGATTGCATGAGGCTTTGGGGGGACAACTAGACCTAAACCATAACAAATACATAACAATAATTATTAATTTTCCATTCTTACCATTTGTATTGTTTTATACTGCTGTATTTCTATGTTTGTTGTTTTTGTTTGTTTGTTTTTTGTTTTTCCTCTTTAAAATAAAAAATAAAAAAACAGAAGGGCCAGCCAAATAGAACAGTGGATTAAAGCACCCACAAGCAGGCACAGGGGCCAGGGGTTCAATTCCCGGGCCTGCCGTGCCAGCCTCACACCACAGGGTGTGCTGAGATAGCAACTGAGATTGGGCATGGTGGCATGGGCTTATAATCCCAGCTCTTGGGAGGCTGTAAACACGTGGATCACTAAAAGTCTAATCTAGTGGTGAGACCCTGAACACCCTATAGACCCTTCTCTAAAAAATAAATAATAAATAAATACTAAATAAATAACAAAACAGAATGATCTTTTTATGTGATAATTGCTGGCATAAGTGGTCACAATATTTAAATTCAAGATTAGTTTTGAAAATAAGTATCAAAATCATTTAACTCTTCTTTTTGCTGTCTAAGAAGTTACCAAGTCCTATTAATTATAATTTAAAAACATATATGAGTATGAAGTTGAATCACATAAATTGCTATTAACTTAGGCCTTGTCATGCAGGCCTATATTCTCAGCACACTGGGCAGCTAAGGCACAAGGACCTAAAATTCAAGTCCTGCCTGAGCAACATAGAGACTTAACAAGACCTTCTCTCAAAATAAAAGAGGACTAGGTATTCAAGTCAATGCAAAGGGCCTGGCTTCAATGACTAGCAATGAAAAAATTGCTGGTTTTCTACAAAAACTATATACAGTTCAATTTATTATGTTTCTTAATTCGTATTAGGGCAACTTTTGTTGAGAGCCTAAAGCACTATATAGGATTGACATGGTGCTTTATTGGCAGGTTTCTTTAAATGCTGAGATATAACTGTCTCCATAACTGTCTCCTTCTTAGGCAGCAAAAAGAAGAGTTAAATGATTTTGATACTTATTTTCAAAACTAATCTTGAATTTAAATATTGTGACCACTTATGCCAGCAATTATCACATAAAAAGATCATTCTGTTTTGTTATTTATTTAGTATTTATTTATTATTTATTTTTTAGAGAAGGGTCTATAGGGTGTTCAGGGTCTCACCACTAGATTAGACTTTTAGTGATCCACGTGTTTACAGCCTCCCAAGAGCTGGGATTATAAACCCATGCCACCATGCCCAATCTCAGTTGCTATCTCAGCACACCCTGTGGTGTGAGGCTGGCACGGCAGGCCCGGGAATTGAACCCCTGGCCCCTGTGCCTGCTTGTGGGTGCTTTAATCCACTGTTCTATTTGGCTGGCCCTTCTGTTTTTTTATTTTTTATTTTAAAGAGGAAAAACAAAAAACAAACAAACAAAAACAACAAACATAGAAATACAGCAGTATAAAACAATACAAATGGTAAGAATGGAAAATTAATAATTATTGTTATGTATTTGTTATGGTTTAGGTCTAGTTGTCCCCCCAAAGCCTCATGCAATCGTGGGGCGGGGACTTCTATAGTTTGAGACATGAGTGATGATACACTGGGATTATGTGTTTTAGTACTGATGGGGTACAATTGGTTCCTCCCTGGAGCATGACCTGGGCCTGCCTAGGACATAATTGGCTCCTCCCTAGAGCGGAATCAAGGGCCCACCCTGGGATATGATTGATTCCACCCTAGGACACAATGGGCCCACGTCAGAATGACTGAGCACAAAGAGACTTTTTAAAGGGCTGTTGCTCCTGCTTCCCTGGTTGTTCTGCCGCCATGAACTGGATGCCCTCTGCCCTATTCCACTCAGCCTTGGGCCAGCCAAATATGGACTGAAACCTCCAGCAACTGTGAGCTAAATAAACCTTTCCTTCTTTCATTTTGAGTGTCGGGTATTTGTCCCAGCAACGAGTAAAAAGTAACCAAGACAGAATTGTTATCAAATTTGTTGCTCAGATGATCAGATATAGATATTTAAAGAGAGTAATAATAGTGGATAAAACATTAGAGAAGTACAAAAATATGTGGTATTTTTATACAATGGAGTATTATTCAGCTATAAGGAAAGATAAACACGAGGTTTTTATAGGTAAATGAATGCAACTAGAGGCTATATTCGTAAGTGAAATAAATCTGACCCATGTGGGTAAACATTGCATCATCTTGCTAGTGTAAGAACCTGATTGAATGAATATTATCTGAAAGGTACAATAGAGATAATAAAACAGAAAGAACCTGAATATAAGGAAAGAACAATGAAGATGAAGGAAAAGAGAGAATATAGGAAAATAACCAAGGGGGAAGAATCATGTCAGTATATAAATAGGATAGCTGGGATGATTGTACTGTGCATTTCTATCAGTGTTTTGAAAGTAGCAGTTAGTGTTCAAAATTTATACTTTGCCAAACAGAATATGCTGATATCTGTAATTTGAGCAACTACATTGAGGACAGCAATGTGTAATATTACATCTATGGTTCAACACCTTTAATCTTGTTTCTCACTATGTTTTGAGCTTAGGTCTGTATAATATATATCTCTGTGTACGTATGTGTGTTGAGACTTACAAACTCAATTTGTTCACTACAGCTAGTTGTAACTCAAGTTGGCTGTAAGTCGAGACTATAATTTTCCTGTAAGGAATAATGGAAATATCCATAATACATTATGAAACTCCCAAAAGCACTTTTTAACTAACTTTCATAATAAAAAATGTTGTATGGTGTGTATAATTTACCAGAAACACCAATAATTTTCCTAGTGTACTCAGCAAAAAGTTATAAAATGTGCCTAGCTTACCAGAAACAACAATTTCATACTATACTCACCATTCAAGTTGACATCTTAGGGTGGCAGGGAGAGAGGCTGACATGGAAGGTGGTTATTCTTTGAAAGGAGAGTCCCCTTCCATAACAGCACCAGGAAGCAGTCTCTCTGGTGTCCTTTCTCTCCTAGAACAGTCTGTAACCCACTAAGACCAGCTTGTGGCTCAATAGGGCTCAGCCTTTTCAGAACTAAAAACTGGCCTAAGCTGTCTGTGTGTTTTCTTTAACATTGTTCTGTAGTATGACATGACATTGGCACTAAGCAAGTGAAAGCAATGATTGGCTTTTTCTCTGTCTGTGTGGGACTTCTCTACATAGTCTGTAACTTTGTCCATTGTTTTTTTTTTTTTTTTTTTTTTTTTTTTTTTTTTTTTTTTTTTTTTTTTTTTTCAGGAGGGAAGAACTCTGCTGTACCCGTTGTTGATGCTCTCCCTCCTCTTCAGAAAGCTCCTCAGCTGCCCTTCTCTGTTGCTCAGGCAGAAGTGCTGCTGTAAGCAGTTCCTCTGAGAGCTCTTCCATCAGTTGCTCAACATCACCACTGTCTGTCTGCAAGCCTATGAACTCTGTGCTAGTAACAGTGTCATCAATCACAGGGTCACTTGAAGGCTCAGGCTCCCTTCAGTGTCTCTTTCCTGTATAATTTTAGGCCATACTTTCTTGCAGGCAAATCCCAGAATCCTTAGTGAGACACTGGCCCAGAACTTCTCAGGTAACTCTACACAAGAAAAGATGTTATAATGTTCCTTCCAGAATTCTCTAAGTTTTAAATCTTTATCTGAGAACACCTGGAGACACTGCAGGAACAGTTGTTTGGTATATTGCTTTTTTATTTTTTAAGATTTATGTATTTATTTGGACAGGGTCTCGCTATACAGCTTGGACTCATAGTGAACCTCCTGTCTCAGCAAGCCTTGGGATTACAGGCTTATGCCACCAGGCCTGGTTTCGGTAGCCTGCATGGCAGGGACAATGCACTATGCAATATGTGGTACCGGGGATTGAACCTGGGCCCTTGTGCTTGCCAGGCAGATGCTGAGCTATCGCCCTCACCCGTATGTTTGCTTTTATTTATTTATTTATTCATATTTTTTAACGTATTTAGTACAAGGTTTCACTACGTGGCTGGCTCAGTGCACCTTGGGCCGGCTTGTCCTGTTGGAGACCCAAGTGGGTCCCTATGCTAATATTATGCAGGTGCTTAGTCTGCTAACCTGTCTCACTGGCCCTCATTTGTGTATTGCTTTTTATCATTAGCTAGAACCTACTGATTCATATGCTGCAATACAGGAGTTATATTAGGTGAGAGGAGCTCAACTGTGAAACACGAAAATTCCAGCCAGTTCTAAATCTTGTGAATGAGCAGCAGCATTGTTCATGATGCAGAGAGGCTTAACTGGTAATTTTTTTTCCCCAGAAATTGAATTCAATACTCTGTGCTTATCAGGCAGGCACTGTGTCACTGAACTATATCCCTAGCCTCCCTAGATATATCTTAACAGTAGGAGAGAAAGCCCCCTTGGTTCACTCCAATAAATATACCTTGCTACTCATGGTTTTTGTATTAGCTCTCTACATGACTCATAGCTTATTCTTCATGATTTTATGTTTTCTGAGCACTTTGGGAGCTTTAGAATGATAGACCCCAAGAGGCTTTACCTCAAGATCAGCACTCACACTGGCACATGGCAGTAAGTTAGCTTAGCTTTCCTAAGCTTGTGGCCTGGCATATTTTTATTGTCCTGGGCAATGTATGTTTTCTTGGACATCTTCTTCCAGAAAAATCTAGTTTCATCATGGTTGAAAACTTGCTGAGAGTAAAAGCCATTTCTATGTCACCATTTCAAAGTGTTGTATCTAATTTTCAGCAGTGTTTTATCAACACGGCTGCTTTACCTTGCCTAGTTACACTATGAACCCCCGTTCTCACTTTAAAATTGTCCAGCTACTCCTTACTGGTATGAAATGTCTCACCATTATCATTCATTGATGGATTATTCCTTAAGAGACATGTACTTACAGTCTTAACTTTTTCACAAAGTGTAGACTCATGTAGCCTACAACCTGCCATCTGCCCTTCATTTATCCACACTAATAGCAGCCTTTCTCCCTCATCTATCCATTGTTGTTTGTGACTTACTCATTTGAGTAACACCTTTAACAACACCAGCTTTCTTATACAATTTTTTTTTTCTCTATGAGTTTGTAGAGATGGTGTATTTCCACCCACTGTAAATATTAGTGAGCTTGGTCACATGAATGCCACTTATATCTCTCTACAGCTTTCTTCTTCTTTTTGAGCATGATTGCCTTCTTTATCTTTGATTTCTTCCTTAGCTTCTTTTCTATCTTTTGTGGGCCATTTTGATAGTAGTAATTGTAGCAGTTATATATAGCACTGACCAATTCGCAAACATATGCATTTGAGCTCAGACTGACTTTTATTATACATACGTACATTTTCTGACATTGTGAGTCTTTGTTTATAACCACACAGGCAGCCACCATTTGGACTGAAACTCAAGACTTTGGTCATAATTCAAATCTATAATGGTTATAACTCAGGTTGTTCATAGGTGATGCCAGTCATTTCTTGAAAGTCCACCATTATTACCTATTCTCTGCAGAATGTGTTATTAGTAGCTCTGTTCTACAGAGCAGGAATGCTGACATCAGAGTGGTTACTTCACTGTGTGGTCATATAGTTGCAATCTAGTGAAAGCAGAGTTCACAATCAGGGTATCCACTGTGGTCTGTCCTGTAAGACCTGCACCACCTCCTGTCCTGCTATAACATCACTGTTCCTAGAACACACACTTTCCCTTTCGGTTTTAACACTATCTTAAACCTCTCTTCTCACCTAGAACGTATAATACTTCCTATCCAGTGCTCATGCTCAGCTTACAACTTGGCTTTTTTGGTTCTCTGAAAATCTGAAGCAACCCAAAGGCAACTGCTGTGTTCTCTTGCCAAATGGATGTCCCTATACTCTGCCTCAGCTTGAGCACATGGATCACCAGCCCCTGCTTCTTCTGTCCTTGGGTACCAGGTCAGATCCCCTTTCACTCACTCAACCATAACCCTTTGGCAGTTTTTTTCTCCTTCAGCATTATTGCTTTTTCCTTTGTTCTCTGGGTCACTTTCATCAATGTACAAACTTGCTATAATTTTTTTTTAATTCTTAACAGAAGCAGTTCCACTCAACATACATTTCTCCAAATTCCTGCCTTCTCATTTGACCGTGAGTGCCAGGTACCACTTCCTGATGTTCTTGAAAAAGTCATGAGCAGTCTTCACACAGTGACTATATCCAAAGGCTAGAGCTTTTCTTAGTGGATATTTTGGCTGCAATGGACATCACTAATCCCTGCTTCCTCTTGAATTTCTTTTTTAATTTCTCATCTTGATCCTCATCCTCTTTTTGTTTCCACTCTATTTCGACTGTTGCTTCTCCATCATTCTCAGTTCTTATTTGTTTGACTTCTAAGATGGGAGTGACTCAGGATACAGTGCTCTTGCTCCTTGCAGCATGCTGGAGTTTTCAATATTGTATTATGGTGTTCAGTGCTGGCTGTGGGACTTCTGTAGCTTTTATGCATCTTCTCTCCTTGTATTCCATTCCAGATGCTCACTGTCTTTCATTCCAGCTCTGTCTTATGGAGTAGGAAAGGCAGAACAAATAACAAATCCTTTTAGAACACCCTGCATCTACTATTTTTATTTTCCCCTGAGTGTCTAGTGATGCCACCTAGAGATTATAAATATTTGTGCAACTGAGGACCAAAGTGAATGCTAAATAGAGGTGATCAACTTATTTTTCTTTCTCACTTTTCGTTTTTTATCATTAGAAACTTTATTCTATCCTCTGATACTTTAGCATTCATTGCCCTTGTACAGTTATTCGAAGAATGGAAGTGAACAACAGATAGCATTTCATTTTCTTTTAACATATCCTATACATTACTTGACTGAAGTATTATGTATATTATCATTAGATTCTAGAACTGTTCCCAGTACTCATATTCTAAAACCTTGATTTTGGTTGGCTGCTCTCTATGTGTCTCCTTCTCTAATTTACTCTATATCTTGAGACTACTTTGTAAGCAGTTTCTCTGCTTTTCCAATTATTCAGTCATAAATGATAATATTTTTCCCTTTTTAAATTGTATTTGGTTGTTTCAGAATCTCACTACATGGCTCAAACTCATGGTGATCCTCTTGCTTTCAGCCTCCCCACTGCTGGGATTACAGGTGTGTGCCACCACGCCAGGACTCAGACAGGTTCAGTCTGCCCTGGGGGTGGGGCTGGCATGACATGTGATGCTGGGGACTGAACTGCAGTCCCTGAGCTTGCCTAAGCAGGCACTTTAGTCAGCTGAGCTATGTTGCCAGGCCCCATTTTCCTTTTTTTTTTAAAGAGGGACCAGGGTTGAACTCATGACCTTGCACTTGCCAGGCAGGCACTTGTGACATGGAGCTATCTTACCCACCCCCACTTTTCTTTTTCTTTTTTTTTTTAGGTTGACAGTCTTGTAGTTATTGGGAGGAAACTAGCCACAGCATAGCAGACTCACAGCAGCTGGTGAGTGTCCAACTGTGAGGACAGCAAGGGCTCAGAGCCTTTGCCTAAGAGAGAGAGGAGAGGAAGGAGGAGCTCGAAAGTTCTAAATTACATGGAGAATTTGGTTTCTGGTGCACTTCACCTCCTCTCTCCCTCTCTCCAGGAAAGGTGTCATTTCCCCCTGCTGCCCAAGTTTCTTCTTGGAGAGATGTGAAGGGTTTATTAAAATCTCCTTGGGGAGACATGGCCCCCACCAGTCCCCAGCTAGGTCCGCTCCTTTCCTGCCACCATGCAGCAGAGCCCAGACCCAGAATCCTTGATCCATGGGCCTGAAGGTGGGTGGCAGGTGGACGGGATGAGATCAGGCCTGTGGCTGCCCTGAGCTGTTCTAGGGAGATGGGGCCTTATCCACAGTGCCCAACACAGGCTCAGGGACAGCTTTGTCACTTGCTGTTGCCAGAAGGCCCCTGCCCTGTGTACCACCTCTGAGTGGATAGGGCTCAGTCAGGAAGATGATGAAAGTGATGAGGATGGGGAAGATGTTGGTCATGAGCCACCAAATGAAAGTAACTGACTGGAAGTCCCGGAGGATCTTAGAGTGGGCAGGCTCAGCGTCTAGCTGAACTTTCAGCACTCTCTGGTTGGCCCTCTCTGAATCGTTTCTTCCTGCTCCTTCACTATTTGCACCAGCTGCTGAAAGATGACTCCATCTTCCGCATGGCATCCACCATGCTCTGCTCAATGAGCAGCAGCTACCGTCTGGTACATGTGTCCACCATGCTGACAACCGCACCCTGAAGGCATGGGACTCATTCCCCAGAACCAGCTAGGTACTTGCAGTTGAGGGGACAGGTAGACACAGAGTCTGGGAGATGCCTCCTCAGGCTGCTCTGCTGCTTCGGGTTTTCTGTCCCCACTTCTAATATTAATTTGAAGTCACCAGACATGGAAGCCAGTTTGGACTGCAGTGAGATCATGATGAAGTTGGAATATGACTGCAAGTGCCTGCCTCCCTGTCTGCCCTAGGCCCTCACAAACTCCTGAAGCTGAGCAACTTGCTCTTGAGGATGCTAATATACTGGGTGTTTGTTGGCTCCTTGATTTCTACTGCCTTGTCTTCAAAGAGGGCCTTGTGCTTTGCCAGTGAGCTTCTCCCACTTGGCAAATGTGCTATTGAGTTCTTTCCCATTGTGCTTGACAATCAGGGTAAATATACTTGCTGTGGGGTATCACATAAAGCTGGCTGGTTGGTCTGGCTTCTGTTCTGATGAATCTGCAGTGATCCGTAGGACAATAAGTGCTCCTGGTCACACAGTGGCAGGGGACAAGACAGGGCACAGGACCTGTGTCTTTGACAGTCCCTAGGTGTTCCAGTGGGGTCATCGGGCCATATCAGCTCAGACCCTTCAGGAGAGGAGAGTGCTCTCAGGGAACACACTTTGCACTGTGAGGGGAAACTCAGGGTGTTTATTTGGTACAGGTAATCTCTCCCTGGAAAGTCCCCTCCCAATCCTAATTCTGCTTTCTATTACACTTTTATATATGTGTTATTCTCAGTACAGGTGCAAGTCCAACTGTTTTGCCTTGCTGGAATCCTCTAGTTTTCCTGCTCTTGTGAATCTTCTCTATTGAAATTATCTTTCAGCATCTTGCTGCTTGTGTGTCTGACCTATGTTTTCTCATCTCAAACCCATGGCATATACAGTTTATATTTTCTGACTTTGGATTTTATTTAACTGTCATTTTAAGGGCTCCAAACAGATCTGAGCTTTAAAAAGATTGAAGCAAAAGTAGTTCATGATAAAATAGGAAGGTGACTATAGCACAAAAGATCCAGACATATTTTTGTTACCATTGAGGAGAAAAAAAAAAGATCATTCTTTATTATTCACTCAGGCATCTTTCTGTTCTCTTTCAAGTTTTTGAAGCTGAATGCTGGAAGTCTTTCAGTCATAACAAGCAGCTTGTCCTCTCTTCCTTCTCTTCCTCTTCTGTACTCTTGCCAGTGAAAAAGGGCAAAAGGGTAGGTAAAAGGCAAATGTCAAGCCATTGTGTATCACCAACATTTAATCACAGCGTCACAGCGTTCCACATATTCCATGTCTGATTTGTCTCCTTTTGTCATTGAGCCTGAAATTTCAGGTTTTCTATGTCATGTGGAAGGATGAGCATTTTTGCCATGTGTTAGATAACAAAAACTGCACAGTCCTTGTTCTCTTGTTCCCTAAACATGCATACATAGATATTTAATAATTATGTATTTCTTGAATTCAACAACTTAACATCAGGCAGCCCATCTTTTTTATGATGTTGCCAACTTTTCACCTCTTACTATTTTTATTTATATCAGTTCCTACTGCTTTCTGTGGGCAATTGGTATCATTTGGTTCAGGTTGTCT
>PVKN010016029.1:0-18131 GCA_004027915.1 Capromys pilorides
TAGACTATGCAGTGGAGTTAAGAAAAAATAAATCTGGAAAGTATTTAAAATACAAACTCTAAGTGAGAGTAGATAAATATGAGAATGAATTATGTAATAAAATTTAACAGGCACCATAAACTAGAACACTATAACTAGTTTTCTAAAGAATGTACTTAAAAGTTTCAAGGGAACTTAAAATGTCTGTCAGAAGGTTCTTAAATATATCAAGGTAAGAAACTAGGTAGAAAAATGCTGAAGCTCTGTAAAAGAGGTTCAGGGGACATACACATAATAGGAATGATGATTGTTGTAGGCATATGAATTTTTCATTTGTTTTGTTACATATTTTAGTTGCCTACTATAAATAAAGTATTGTGATAACGTAATCAAATGTTTTAGGGTATATTCTTTGCTCTCCTAAGTGATTTCATTCTCAGTCATAAGCATATATGCTGGGATTCACTCAGGAGATAAAAACCATACCAGTTGTTTTAACAGAATTTAACACAAAGATTATTAACTAGGTATTAAAAAGTAGAAAAGTTAGAATGGAGCAGTGAGATACAGTATTATGAAATAGCAAATGGAGGAAATAAGTACTATCTTTAGAGATCAGAGAACAGTTTTTTTGAAGGGAAGAAGCTTAGGGGAAGAGGGTAAAAGTTCTGACCTTAGAAAAGAGTACTGCTCAGATAGTGCTCATATTTTGACCTCAGGAAAAGGTGGAACCGGGCCCAGAATTGTGCAGAAGGGGTTCTGGCTGATTACCTCAGTCTCCCAGGTGCTAGGATTATAGGCGTGTGCTACCGAACTCGTTGCCAGTGTTTTCTTAGGGAGGTGATGATGTTGATGCTGTGTCAGAAAAACTGCAAACTGAAATAAGAATGAATTGCTAAGGTTCTACAGAAGAGTAACTGGTTGACATGGGAAGCAGGTAGAAAGCAAAAACAGGACCAGGAAGTAAATAAACACTGTCATATCTTTCTCCTAGCAGGAGAAAAATGCATTTTTAGTTTCTATTCTCTATTTTTGAGCCCAACAAGAAGTTAGATGTGAAGGGAATAAATGTGACTCAGTCTCACCCCCAGTAGTGTATATGAAGTGAGTTGGAAATTGAAAATAATAGCTCAGCAGTTGTCAAGAGAAGTAAATTTACAGATGTAACGTGGAGCAGAACGTACGTATCATTAGAATGATAGAAGTACTATGAGAGCTTATAGGAAGAAACAAAGCACTTATCAGTATAGACAGGCAAGGCTATTTGATAAGTATAGTATTTGAAATGGATTTGAGCGTATGATTTCAGGAGCAGTAGTACAAGGGAGAAGAGACTACTAACAGGAAGAGATACCATATTAGAAATATTTAGGACTAGGTGAAGAAAGGAGAGCAGTGATCTGGGCCAGATACGGTTTTTGCTGTTCACTGGCCGTGGTGCTAGAAATAGTTTGTCTTCTGTTGTAACGTTATGTGTCGGTGTGGAAAGGAACGACAAGAAGACCCGATGAATTTTGCTCAGAGGTCTCACCGAGACTTATATCTCTCAAAGTGAGCCTCGACCCTCAGAAGTATCTCACTTTTATTTGGGGGTCAAGGAATGTGCTCAGGTGCATAATCACTTTAGTAAAGAAGTTACAATCTGTGACCTCCATTGGGCTCACACAAATACTAATTAAAAAGGTTTCAAGCAAGGGAGGAGACAACTAAGGGAAAGCCTTCAGGGTAAGATGTTATCTTTCTCCTTGAATCTCAGCTTTCTGAGATTCCCAAACCAATACGTATCTCTATAGTCTTTAATTCATTTTTTTTTTTCTTTCTGTTGTAAAGATACAACCATTTGTAAGAATGTAGATCTACCTTGAAACCATAATGTTAAGTGAAATAAATCAGACACATAGGTTTGAATATCATATAATTTTTCTCATATAAGAAATTTAAATCATAATAAAGAACAAAATAGAAGTATATAATGAGAAGTAAAGAAATCTTTCTTGAATGGGAAGGAGGTGAAGATGGTGGTAAAGGCAAGCAGATGAGAAAAGAAAGTTTTGTTATATACATATATGAACTGTGGACAAGGGATGTAAATGTGTTGCAAAACATATCCTAATAAAAATTATTTATTTGGTACAGGGTCTCAACATGCAGCTCAGATTCATAGTCATCCTCCTATCTCAGCCTCCCCAGCACTGGGATTACAGGCGCGCACCACCATGCCCAGTTTCAGTGGCCAGCTTTGCACAGGGCTGGGTCAACATGGCATGTGGTACCAGGATTCAAACCCCAGTCCTTCCACTTGCCAGGCAGGTGCTTAGACTGCTGAGCTATCTCTGTGGCCCTAAAAAAATTTTTTTACAGGAAACTCAAAAGGTAATGGGTATAGGCCTGGCATAGTGGTGCATACTTGTAATTCTTGCATTTGGGAGGCTGAGGAAGGAGGATCAGTGTTGAGTTTGAGGCCAGCCAGAGCTGCATAGTGAGTTTAAGCCCAGTCTAAACTGTATCAGTGAAAACTTGTAGCAATGCCTCCCAGAAGTATATAGATGTAGCCTCATCATTTTGTTAAGATTCTTGAACATTTAATATGTTCAAGGCACTCAGTACACTAAGGCTGAATATTTAGTGAAAAGGACAGAAGTAGAGTAGCAGTTATTTTGGAATTTAGTTTAATGGGTGAAGTTCTATTTTTTTAAAAATGTGCAAGATGTATATAGAGTCACACACTTAGATGAAACTTGTAGTGATCCTCCTGTTTGTAGCCTCCTAGGCGCAGGGATTACAGGCTTGCACCACCACCGCGCCCAGTCTCAATTACCCTCTCAGAGCAGCCCTGAGACAGGGCTGGCAGGGCAGGCCCAGGGATTGAACCCCTGGCCCCTTTGTCTGCCTAAGGAGGTGCTTTAATCCGCTAAGCTATTTGGCCTGCCCTTCCTTGTTCTTTAATCAGTGACTCTTGTGGCAAATAAGATGAAGAGTTAGGGTGGTATAAAAGTATATTTAAAATTAACTGTGGTGACACACAGTTATAATCTCAGCACTCTTGAAGACTGAGGCTTAACAACTTGGTGAGAACCTAGTTGTTGGTTTTTTTCTTTTTTGTTAACAGGAATAGGACCTTGTGCTTGCAAGGCAGGCACTTAAGCCACTGAGCTAGCTCACTGGCCAAATGAGAGCACATCTAAATAAATAAGTGGATGGAGGAATGAATGTGTAGTCCCCTGCAAAAAAAGACTCTGTGTTCATCCCCAGTACTACTCCTCCCCAGCCCTGCCCTCCCAAAAAAAGTACATACTAAGGAGCTGACTTTGTTTTTTAATGGGGGCAGATGGTTCTATGGAAGGCTGCCCTGATGAAGTATATTTGTTCCAAGATAGAAAAGGTAAAACAGCTAACTAGAAGACTGAGGTGAAATTGTGGGACTTTTAGCAAAGATTGCTTGTACAATTACTTGTTATGGTCTGATAATGATTCATTTTTTTGAGATGATGAGCTGCCCTGGTTTTTCTGTGTGTACATCAAACACTTAGCAGATAGCCTGTAGAGGGCAACACAAATCATTTAAACCATTTGTCTTCACATTTTTTATTTATATAATGCAAGTGTGATAATGTCCAAATCTTTTCAGTTCAATAGTTACAAGCGCTATACATATCATATAGCCTTAACACTTTGTAAGTGTTGTATTGAATATCATTAAGTACTTTCACATTGTTGTATAGTCTCAACCATAATCTATTTCCAGAATTCCTTATACCAAATTGAAGGTGTGTACAATTAATAAACTGTAACTGTTCTCCTCTCCCCTAGCCCCAGGTAACTACAGCTCAGCTTTCTGTGGTATAATTTTGCTTATATTTTACATACCTCATGTAAATAGAATCATACAGTGTTTGTCTTTTTGTGTCTGATGTGAAATTTTGAAGGATTACCATTTTGTAGCATGTATGGCAATTCCATTCCTTTGGCTAAAAAAAAAAGACTTTATTGTTTAGAGTCACATCAAAGGGCTGGTGAGATAGCTCAGCGGTCTAAAGCGCCTGTTTAGGAAAGCTTAGGCAACCGCAGGGACCGCAGCAGTTCAATCCCTGGCACCACATGCTGCGGCAGCCCCACCCCAGGGCAGGCTGAGCTGGCCATAACATGAATGAGTGAATGAATGAATGAATGAATGAATGAATTTAAAAAAAATAGATTCACATCAAATTTGATCGGAAGAGTTTGCACACATTCCTTGCCCCAACACATTAAAGGTTTTCCAGCTGTTAGTATGCTGCACCAGTATAGTATGTGTGTTAAGAGTTGGTAAACTTACTGCATATTATTATCACCCAAAGTGATACTTGATAGAATTTACTTTTGATTTTACTTCCCCATTGTGTGAATTTTGACCGAAGTGTAATGGTTGTGTTCATCATTAAGATATACAGAAGTATTTCACTAACCCAGAATTCCTCTGTTCTCTGCCTAACTTGCCCATCTATCACAAGTTCTGAGTAACCTCTAATTTTAATGTCTACACATAGCTCTATCTTCCTGAACATGTCACATAGTCATTTATTATGTAGCCTTTTTAGATTTATTTCTTTCACTTGAATTGCATTTAAGGTTCTTCTGCATCATTTAATGGCTTGCTTTCCAGAACATTTCTTTATAGTGCTCAGGATATTACATTATATGTAGAATGCACAAGCACTTGTTTTATCTGTCAGACATTTGGGTTGTTTCCACCTTCTGGTTCTTGTGAATAATGTTGCTGTGAACATTATCTCCACATATTTGACCAAATCCTTGTTTTCAGTTCTTTTGTGTATACCAAGGGACGTAATTTTGACATCAAAATATGGGCATTTAAAAACTCAGTTTTTCCCTCTAAGAGCGTTGTTTTTACGTTAGTAATTTATTGTTTCGAAGGTGATTGTTCTAATGAGGTAACTTCAGTTAAGTACAATGAGCATGAGGTTAGGAAACAGGTTCAGGTAAGGCTTGCCTTTGGCCTCCTAATCAACTAGAGAGTTGGCCTCCTAATCAACTAGAGAGTAATTCATTTTCTCGTTAAAGCAGTCTCTGTGTTGGAAAGATTTCCCAGAATGGTAGGAAAATTGGTTCAGTTTTTTAGAGGAAATAGAGCCTTGACTAATTTTAGTAAGTTGGCTTTGGGGCATGAATTTATTACAAAGTATATTTTAAAAGGCAAATTTTCTGATGATACTGGTACTAGAAAACGTTTTTAAATCAGTTTCAGTATATTTGGTACAGCTCAGTACTCAGCTCGGACTTGTAGCACTCCTTCTGTTTTCAGTTGTATTAATGCTTATTTGAGTTTTTCATGACCATTAATATTTATGTAGTTGAGTATATCAGTAGTTGGAGCATATATGTTTATTCTTCCTGTAGGATTTTTCCCTTTACAAAGATACAATGACCTCTGTCCCTTTCCCTGTCCCTTCTGTTTCCCCTTTCTGTTTTGTTTGGTTCTTTTTTGCTTTCTTTTTCATTTTCTTTCTTTTCCCACATCTGTCATCCCAGTTGTTATGTTCTTTTAAACAGTTACTTTCCTTATCTATTGTACTATTCAGATTTTATATACTCTTCAAGGTTCTTGCGCAATGGAGAGTCATGGAGGTTGTTTTCTTTTAGAGTTTTAAATGCTTCATTCCAGGCTTCCCTTAACATGAGGATTTGTGCTAAGAAGTCTTAAGTGTTTCTGATGGCCTTTTCTTTATAGGCGATTTGTTTCTTTTCTCTAATGGCTTTTGATATCCTCTTGTTTTGAATTTCTGAAATCTTGACTGTGATATGCTTTGCTGTCAATTTTTCTCTTTTTTCTTTTTTAATCAGAGCCAATGGCTATTCTGTTTTACTTAGTTATATGTCAGTCCCTCTTCCTCCCCCCTCCCCCGTTAGAAGTTTTCTACAATGACATCTGTCAACAGGTTTTATATATTTGTGCTATCTTTTGCTTATTCCTTGACTCCAGTCAGTCTTAACTTATTTTTCTTTGTATCACCTAGCAGCTTCTTGATTGATTTCTCCTGATCGCTTATTGTTTTAAAGACATCTTTTCATTTCATGATTACTAACTATAAGTTTGTCTTCTTTATCAGATTCTCTCCTTACATTGGTTCATTCTGCTGTGGATGCTTTGAGTGAAATATTTAATATCCTGGAATCTGTATATAATCCATTTCTTTTCTATGTTGGATGGTGATGGTTTACATCATTTTCCTAAATGCCTATTTTTTTATTTGTATGAGTTCTAGAGTCACTGAGCATGTTTTCCATTGTAGTCACCATCTCCATAATTATCTGAGAAGTTTTTTTGATGTAGTGTTTTCTAGAACCTCATTCATTTGCTTTATTGTTCCCACTTCAGAGAGGTCAGGTAGATGGCTTTCAGATTGTCCCACTTCATTGCTCCCTGGTTTGCCTTTGGTGAACTGGATATCTAAGATTGCTTATTTAAGTGCCTTTTCATTTTCTTTTTTTAGTTTAATTCCCGGGTAGATGCTTGTAAGTCGTGTTTGCTAAGTTGCTTGTTAATATTTAGAACCTTTTGGGAATGACTACTTCTCAGATGTGTCTTCTAGGTATGGCCGGTTTTTGGGTTTTGAGTCTGTTGCAAGATCTTACCTCTTCAATTTGTATGGGACGAGAAGTTACTGTCTACCTGGCCTCTGCTTTGGCACTGTGCTACAGTATTTTCTATCACTCTTAGACTGTCTAAGTCTTAGAATACCAGGAACAATAGCTGGTTAGAACAATTATCGCACTGTGGCTAAAGTGGTACAATCAGCAGTAACAATAGCATCAAACACAGCCTAGAAATTACAAACTGAGGTAACTGTTAATTTGCCACCTTTAAATGAACCATATTTGTCGTTATATCAATATGTAAAACAAACTAGAAAATTGTATGTGATAAATATGTTAGTTTTACCCTCAGGAAAAAGTTTAAAAGCCATTAGGGAAAAAGTAGTGAAATAGGAGTGTAAGAGAGTAAAAGAAGCCCAGAGGACAAAAGAGGATAATACAAACTGGGAAACTGGAGCAGAAGATAGGAAAGAAAGAACGAGTGAACTACCAGAATAAAACTAAATACTATGTGTTCGTGGGTAAAAACAAGATTGAACAGTGAGGGTCGGGGGCAAAAAAAAGAGAGTAAGTCCATTCAAGATTTGTCTCTGTTGTCACTGATAGTGTGTGGAGAAAGTATCCAGATCCAAGGTGAGTCATACTTGCAAGCTAGTAATAGCTTTATGGCAGGGTAGTGGATAATCTCAGTGATCCTGCACTTTTATTTCCCTTGAAGTTGAGGCTTTTTTTGGTATTTTAGGAAGGATCTACAGGGTGTTCAAGGTCTCACTGCTAGATTGGACTCATAGTGATCCACCTGTTTACAGCCTCCAAAGAGCTGGGATTACAGGCGTGCGCCACCATGCCCATCTCAATTGCTGCCTCATTGTGCCCTGGGGGTGGGGCCAGCATGCAGGCCTGGGGATCGAACCCCTAGCTCTGCTGAGTGATTTGGCTGGCCTTCAAAAGTTTTTTTTTAAAACATGACATCCCAGAACTTTTTTTTTTTGTGAATTGAAATATCCAGATCATTATTTTATCCTTCCTTCTCGCGTGTGTGTGTGTGTAAAGGATACAAGAGATAATCATCTGCAGTAGCTTGAAATGTTTCCTGATAAAAAGTTTGTTGGATGTAACTTGGTTATTGCTTTCTGTGTGGTTTTTTTTGTTTGTTTTTTTACCGATAAAACATTAAAAGAAGAATTTTAGAAATACAGAATTATTTTAAGTTATACAATATTCTTAGTAGTGTGTCCTGTGTCACATCATCCTGTTCAGTTCTGCATGGGATGGGAATTATTTTTTTCAGCATATGCACATTGTATATACTACTTACCTTTTTGCTACTTAGTAACAGTTTCAGTTTTGAGATACATTGTTGCAGTAACTGCAACAAATGTGTCATAATGCTGACATTTCTCACTTTTTTCATCATAATGTAGGCGTCTCCTTATGTCATCACAAGAATAAGTATTGTTATAATTGTTTTATTATGTTTTAATATTACTGTGATTAGTTTATAAGCTATCATGAGTATGTTTGTATAGAAACAACATAGTATGGTGTCAGACATCAGTGGAGTATCTTAGAGTGTATCTGAGGCAAACTCTTGACTCTTCAGACTTGGATATTTGGCAAGTGTTTTCACTAAAATGAACATTTCAGTCTCAGAAAAGTAATTACCGTTTATTGCCAATGATAAAATTTGAGATTTTTGCACAACATTGGTATTGTGAATAACTACATTATTGCTGTGAATTTTACCCTTTAATTTTCTGTTTTTATGCTCCTTTTTCTTGTTTTTTAATTTTTCATTTATGTGTTTGGTACAGTGTTTCACTATGCAGATTGAACTTGTAGTGATGCTCCTATTTTCAGCCTCCCCATTGCTGGGATTACAGGCATGCACTACCATGCCTGGACTCAGTTGACAGCTGCCCAGGGGGGAGGGCTGATGCAGCATGCAGGACCTGGGATTGAACCCTGGTCCCTGAGCTTGCCAAAGCACACTGAGCTATATCGCCGGCCCTTCTCTCCTTTTTTTCATCTCTGTCCTGCCATCTGGGATCATTCAGAGTACTCTGGATATTTAAAATTCTTTTGACATGAACATATTGTTTCTCCTTCATTTCTAAAGACTGTTTCATCAGTATAATATTTTAAGTTTGCTAAGTATTTTCCTTGAACATTTTGGCTCAACATTTTCTGTCTCTTGGTTTGTGAAAAAATCGTTGATGAGTTGACAGTAGTGTTGATAGCTAAAAGTTTAAAAAACGTTAAAGCTGGGAGATGCTCAGTGGCACAGTGCCTTCCTGAGAAGTACAAGGTCCTGAGTTCAATTCCTGGTACACTCCCCAATAAATTAACTATGAATGCATGCAAATTAATGAGTTTTAGCATGGTGTTTCCATCTATACATAATGTTGTACTTTGGTCATATTTCTCCCTTCATCCCTCTCTTTTTTTCAGTTGTGTGCTTCCCTAATATTTCTATTTCCCAATCATTTTTTAAAATTAAAATGTCTATTTTTTTAAGTTTCCACATATAACATGTACTACTTGTCTTTATCTGGCTTATTTTGCTTTTATGTGATTCATTTGCAGTTCTTTCTTTATTCCTGCAAGTGACATGATTTCATACTTCTCATTGTATGATGTGGACATAGAGTTACTCTTTGTTCCCTAAAAATTTTTTGTTTCATACTCTGTGATGTGTAGGAAGCTCCTCCTGGTCTTTTTTTTTTGGCGGGACTGGGCTTCAAACTAATGACCTTGTACTTGCCAGGCAGACACTTGTGCCACGGAGCTATCTTCGAAGCCCTTTCCTCCTGGTCTTTGTCTCAGTCCAAGAAGTCTATATGTTTGTAATCCCAAAAATACATTATTGGAGGGCTGGGGAGATAGCTCAGTGAAATAAGTGCTTGCCTGGCAAGCGCAAGGGCCTGAGTTCAATCCTCGGTCCTGCAAAAAAAATTAAATAAATAATCAATGATTAACATTATTGGAATTCCACCAACTTAATTCTACTCTACCACTCCCAGTGCAACCCATTGTGAGAATAAAGACACTAAAGTATATTTATAATTATGGTGAGTCAAGGAGCCCTAAGTCCAGCCCCGAAGATGGCTTTCAGGAACAAAGAGGCTGACATGGGGCTACACCTGGGTTTTATTCAGTGGAGAAGGAGGAGGAGGAGGAATGGCTTGAGGATGAATGACTGAGAATTGTGAGAAGTAGAGAACACTTCTGTGTTCTGGGAGCTGAACTAGGTAGGTGGCCTGCATTTACCTCTGTCATATGCAGAGAGAAAGGTATGCAGAAAAAGTCATTTGCATTATACTGTTGAGATAATATCCAACATTATGGGGTCTGGTGCTTCGGCTCTGATAATGTAATCTTTCAAGCCCCAGCAAGTCATAGCTTCTATCTTGAGGCTCTATCCCAGCCAACAGTGTGGAGGACTGGCTCTTCATCCTGTCGTGATCTGGATCATATTAAAGAGCAGCAGGTGTGGGTTCTCAGGGATATGTGTGCCATCTTCAAAGACTACCACCATCGTGTTATCAGGGAAACGCGCGCCATCTTCAAAGACTGCCACTAGCACCTGTATGCATTGCTTAAGGTCCATTGAAAGGATAAAGAGAAGTCCTAGCCAGCTCTGTACGTAATCAGTACAAGGAGACAGGGTCAGATTCAGCCAGAATGGAGACAATCACTCTTCTTTCAAGAACTGCTCAGGTAGTCCTGCACACTGGTTTCATAATCATGTAGTAGCAGGTATCACTTTTATTTTTCTTGGGTTGACAAGACTTACTGAGTCTGAGCTCTTGAGTACTGACTGAAAAGTAATTCATTCTGAAAAGTTCTCATTACCTGTTTTTAAATTGCTATAGTTTATTTCTCCTTTCCACATGTGTATCAGATCTACTTATTGAATCCTATAATTTTCTTATATTCATTTTTATTGTAATCAAGTATAAGTTTATTGAATTTTAATTTGTATTTTTTTCAGTTGTAGGATTTTTTCCCAGTTATGCCCTTGGAAAAATTATTATTTATTTACTTATTTTTTGAAAAGAGTATTTTCATCAGTTGAATTTCCTTTGTTTCTTTGTCAAAGTTTTCTCAACTGTTTTTGGATCTATTTGTGAACGTTTTATTCAGTTAATGTAGGTATGTGTTGTTGTTTTTTTTTTTAATGTGGAACCAGGATCAAACTCAGGACCTTGCGCTTGCCAGGCAGGTACTTTGTGCCTCTGCGCTCTCTCCCCAGCCCCAAAATCTTTAGACATTTTACATATCCTTAGGTGTGTTAACTTTGAATCAACCACTTAGGTCAACCAATGGTGCCTGACAGGTACCAGAGATTGAACTCAGGACCCTGTGCTTGCCAGGCAGGCACTTATTTTACTGAGCTATCTGCCTGGCACCTAACATAGGTATGTATATTACCAGTGCCTTGTCTTGATTGCTGTAAAGTCTTGAAATGGGTTTAGTGTTAGTCTTCTAGCTTGGTTCTACTTCCTTTTTAGGTATGCTGGTTTTGGCCTTTCCATATAGACTTTAAGTTTTTGTGTGAAGGGGAGCTGAACATGGTTGTGCACACCTGTAATTCCAGCACTCGGGAGACTGAAGTAGGAGGATCGTTGTGAGTTTGATACCAACATGGGCTACAAAGTGAGCTCCAGGCCAGCCTGAACTGCATTAGTGAAATCCTGTCTCAAGAAGAAAGATAAAAGCTATTATGTGGAAGGTTACCAGGAATCAAGCTGATGACCTTGTATTTGTCAGCCTGGCATTGTGCCATTGAGCTCTAGACTTTAGTATCAATTTGTCAATGACAACATATCTTGGAATTTTGATTAGGGTTATAGAAAGATTTGTTTGTTAAACTAATCCGATGAGCAGGGTTTTGGCACATGCCTGTAATCCCAGCAGTTTGGGAGGCTGGGGCTAGAGGATTGCAGGCTTGAGGTCAGCCTAGAGAACCTAGCAGTGCTCTGCCTCAAATTTTTTTTTTTTCCTCCCTCAAAATCTAAATACTAAAAAAAAAGGCTTTGTGATTTAGTTAAGTGTACTTGCTTAGCATTTTTGAGGTTCTAGATTGAACTTCCAGCACCACAGAACAAAATAAAACAAAGATGATGGAATAACTGGGATTCTACTTTTTAAAGAGCTGTCTTTATTTCCAGGTTTAGCCTGGGAGAGAATTCTTTCAAGGTCTGGTTTACAGTAGGACTAAAGTCCTTGAAGTTGAATTTTTTATTCTTTCCCATGTAAGACCACCAGAAGGTTACTTTATTATTGTAGCTTTTTCCTTGGAACTAGAAGTTGTCCTCAGAATTAAACCTTGATTATTTAGACCTTCCTTTTTCTGAGATTTTGGAGCTAGTAAATGTTTATTATTGGCACTTGATTACATTTGTGATTTTTAAAAATGATTTCATCTGGTTTTTAAAAGCAAAGGAATCTGGTTCTAATTACACAGTCTGTCTTAGTTACATCTTCATTGCTGGGACAAAATATCCAGTACTTAAAGGAGGAAAGGTTTATTTTGGCTCACAGTCTGTAAAGGTTTCAGTCCATAATCTCCTGGCTCCAAGGCAAACTGGCGTGGAAGAAGGACATACAGAGGAGAAATAGTCCACATATCTATCCCAAGTTTCATTTTTCTATTTATTTTGTCCTTCTATGCTGGGAATTGAACCCAAAAACCTGAAGGATGCTAGCTAAGTGCTCTATTACTGGCTACCTTCACTTCTTTCATTATCTAGTAGAATAGAATTCTCAGTATGGATATATAGATATGCACAATAAATTCTAGATTTTCCTACTTTCTTTGTAGGGAGTTCCCAACAGTGATTGCATAGGCAATTTCTATAGCATGACTTAGACTTCTTGTGTCAGAACTTATGTAGTGGTTTGGTTAATTAATGTAATTCGTTCTAAGATAATGGAAAAGATGGCTACAGTAATTTTTGCCACTCAGTGCAGAGTTAGCAAACAAAAACAAAATTTTGCCAAACACTTCTGTTTGTGAACCAAATTGTTTGGATAAATAAAAGCATTTGTGAACCACAGTTTGTGAAGTATACATTGAGTTTTCTGTTGAATCAACATTGCCAGTTAAACATAGCTGCTACAGAATTTTTCTCTGGGTCTCCTCTTTTTTGTCATTATCTCTGTCAACTTTTTACCAGTGTTAGAATCCTTGACTCCTCTTCCACTATCCCCAAACTTATGTACAGTATATGTAAGTTTGCCTTTAAGCCAGTTTCAAAGACCAGCTAATTTTTATTCTTCCTATTCTATCTCCTGCTCCAGTCCACACCAGCATTGGCCCTTGTTCTTGCCCTTGTCACTTGCCTGTGTTGCTTGAATAGATGCACAACTATTTGTTTATAGTCAGCGACTCACATTTTTCCTTTTGCATTGGGCTAGTCTTCAGTCTGAAGGAACTTCTAATCCTGTTGCTCTTCTGCCTATGGAATTAACTTTGATACCCTTATCTACTGACTGTAATTTTGACTTGTTTTTCTTTTCTGGTTTGTCATTTCTAGCCCTCTTGCATTTGGTATTCTGTAGCAACAGATTTCTTTTCTTTCCTTTATCATGTGTATGTGGATCATCAGTACTGTGATCTTGCTCAAGCCTAATATTGGGTTACTCTTCTCTTTTCAAATGGGTTACTTTTCGATATTTGTCAGTTTAGTCAACTTCACATTTTTACGTGGAACAGTCTCTTAAATGAGTATATTCTAAGTTGAAAATTTTGTTTCATTAAAATATTTTATTTGAGTTATTTTGAAATTTCAGTCTTGAATAAACTTGGTATGTAAATTTCAGATCAGTGCTTCCCTGGAGCAGTCTCCTAATTTTATTTATGAGAAAATTATGGCCAGGAGAAATAGATTCGTTCAAGTCAGATTATTAGAAGCAAACTAAGATCTACTATGATATCATCCAAATAGGTGTTTTTTATGAAGACTCAAGTGTGTTCAGATCCAAACAAACCCCCACAAATCAGAGCATTATGACTCAAAATCAGACCATTATACTAAATCAAAGTATACTTTTATAATTCAGTTTTTTTAATAACCTTGATTCGATACTGCGTAGTTTACAGAATTGTGACCTAAACCTTGCCTGTATTGATTTGTATGTCCTTTGTTTCTTTTTAGCATTAAGAATTGCACGATTGTCTCCAATAATGTAGATCATCTCTTACTGAATTTAACACTATCTGATATCATGGTGTCCTTGGCAAATACCTCAACTTTGCAAAAAGATTCCAGTTGGATAGAAATGATAAGGAAATTTGTGACAGAGACCCTTGAGGATGGCTCTGGGCTAAATAATAAGCAGCTGAACAGACTGCTTGGAGTATCATGGAGGTTAATGCAGATACAACCAAATAGAGGTAGGTGATACTGTTTGTCATGTAAGAGTTTAGCTCTTCATGCATACCACTTAGGGTTTAACCTTCAAGTGGCAATTTCTAGACATTTTATATAGTTAATTACGTTCAAGCCATTAAAGGTAACTAGCTTAAATATTATAGAGTTTTATGTATTTAATTAAATACAGAAATAGTTTATGATTCCTTCTCTGGGGCTACATCCGCTCTGAAGTAGATTAATGAAACATTTCTACAATCCTCTGATCCAGTCTGACTAGAAATTGAGTGTTTTTTCCTCTGATAAATATCATATTACTCCTATGTGTTTCTATCTCTCTTCTAGATTGAGGTTAAGTTACATTGTCAGTTTACTACTAATTCTTTTCATTCAAAATCAGAGCTTTCCTATTTGAGTTCCCATCCTGATCACTTTCTGATAGCGTAGCTTTTGTCATCCTTACCTTATGTTCGTCGTCTCGTAGTAAAATTTATTCTGTAACTTCTGGTTGTTTTGACTTTTGAATTGACTATATATGCTATTCCTATAGGATGTTTGTGGTAATCATCAGTATGTGCTTTGCTGTAGGAACAAGGAAAAAGTACTGTGCATTTAGAGGAATTCGGGGGCAGTTAGGAAATATTTTCAGTTCACATACAAAACTGTTTTGTTTTTAGAGGCTTCAGAGGCCCTCATCAAGGCAGTTTATACGTTATACCAGCAGAGGGGCCTTCTCCTTCCAGTTCGGACTTTGTTGCTAAAGTTTTTCAGTAAAATCTACCAGAAGGAAGAACTGAGATCTTACAAGCTAAGGTAAAATTTTTGTTTTTCCTTTCTTATTTTCTTGTCAGACTATTTTGTAGTCTACTTAGATAAGTCTTAGAAAAATCAAATCTTTAGAGATAGTCTCTCTTTTTATTAAATTTAGGGCCTTAAGAAGTGGTATAAACAAGATAGCTCAGTGGACTAAAGCACCTGCTTAGGCAGGTGGCCGGGGTTTGATCCCTAGCACCACAAGAGTTAGCAATTGAGATTGGCTGTGGGGGCATGTGCCTGTAATCCCAGTGCTTGAGAGGCTGAAAATGGGAAGATCACTACAAGTCTGATCTATATAGTGAGATCCTGTAGACCCTGTACTAAATACAAAAAAAAAAAGAAAAAGAAGTGGTATAAAATATTATAAATAAGCACATTTAATAATGCTCATGAGCTTTTTATACATGTCTACACAGATCAGAGCCTTTCCAGCATTTCTTTACACTTGTCCATTGGGACAAGTGAACAAGGCACAATTGGAACAATCTATAGCAAATCATTTCCTTTCAGTAAAAATTATGATACGCACCTGTAGTTTCAACACTGTGAGAATCATAAGTTTGAGCCTAGGTAACTGAACAAGACTGTGTCTCGAAAGAAAATATAAGTAAAGATTTGGGGATGCACAGTGTGAAGACTCTGGCCTCAAATGCCTAGTACCATAAACATTTTTTTAAAAAGGCAGTCAAATCATTAGCCATTAATAATACACTGGACACTTGGGAGGCTGAAAAGAGAATCACTACAAGTCCGATCTGTGTAGTAAGACCCTGTAGACTTTGTACTAAAGACACTTAAAAAAAAAACACACACACACACACATACACTGGAACATGTGGAATAAGAATGAAGATATTGTGGGCTAGGGAGACATAGCTCAGTAGTCTGAGCACCTGCCTGGCAAGCACAAAGATCTGTATTGGGGAGGCTGAGACAGGAGGATCACTGTGAGTCTGAGCTGCATGGCGAGATCTTATACCAAATAAATGATTTTTTAAAAGAATAAAGACAGTGGGAGATGAGAAAGTTTTTGGCTTTGTTTTATGCTGTCAGGTGACAATAAGAGTGGAACTAAGGAATAAACTTTTTAATGTGAGTTTTAGTTCTTTTGGGACAGTTGGAAAGATGTATGGTCACAAGATAAGAGACTGGAATACCTCAGCATACATAGGTCATTGTAACACAATTCTACCTTTGCTATAAACCAGATGTTTTTCATGGTGTCAATGATTCTTACATTGCTATCATATGGCAGTATTAGTCCTATTTTACAGAAGTAAGCAAAAACTTGTTTAATAGATCAAATAAATTGTCAAGAATGTTATTAACAGGTAGTAGAGATTAGACCTTAGTGCAGATTTAATTGCAGATACATGCATGGTTAAGTCACTAAGCTTTCTTAGAACAGCAAGAATACTGTTATGAAAGACATTAGAGCATGTTATTCAGTGTCCTAAAGATGAAAATTACCCAAGTTTGAAGCCATTTGGTGTAGAGGTAACAAATGTAATGCATCAATTTATTAATAGAGTATAGTAATTAATGTTAACTAAAAGAAATGGTTCACAAAGCGTTAATATCTGTCTTTTAAAGTGCAATTCAGTTAGGCTCCAAATTACATAATTTGCTCATGTACTGAAGAAAACCTTGGAAAATGCTGCTACCGGATAAATTATGCTGGCATTTATAGGGTCAGATGTTTAAGTGAATAAATGTAGTGTTACCAGTATGTATTTAGTCACCTTGTTGGAACACTTAAGTTGAAAAAAAATTTTGTTGTTTAACTTTATTTTCTTTGGCTTTGACAATTACATTTTATCACTTTGTTTCTTGACTTTCCTAAGATACCGTAGTAAAGTATTATCCCGTTGGCTGGCTAGTCTACCATTGCAACTTGCTCATCTTGGCTCTCGGAATCCTGAGCTCTCAACACAGCTGATTGATATCATTCATACTGCTGCAGCACGAGCAAATAAAGAACTACTAAAAAGTTTACAAGCTACTTCGCTCCAAATTTATGGTAAGAGTTTGTTTATTCATATGGATAGTCATTGATTGAGCCCAAAATAGGAAAGATTATAATGGAGGTCTTCAGAGTCTATAAATCTACGTTTGTCCCAGTTAGTTATGTTATTGTTATATTGCCTGAAGGAAACATTGGATCCCAGCACTTGGGAGGCTGAGGCAGGAGGATCAGTGCGAGTTCGAGCCCAGCCTGGGCCACAAAAGTGAGCTTAAGGCCAGCCTGAACTGCACAGTGAGACCCTGTCTCAAGAAGACCAAAAAAGAAAAAAGGAAAAGAAAAGAAAACATTGGAAATAATTTTGTTTTCAGTAGCAATATTTATTAGAATAATATAGAAGATTAGTAGTCGTGATGCTTTCTTTTTGCATTTTTAAATTATCTTTGAAGCTACCTACTATTTATAAATTCAAAATTAATAAGGGACTTTAAAATTTTTCCTTGAAACTTTGATGGCACAAACATGCCTTTGTTGTTTTGTCATTGTGAACATCTTTATATTACTTTTTTGTTCATCTCTGCAACTTACATTAGAAGCAAAAGATAAAAAATACAGTAAAATATAAATACGTGCATGCACATATATATATGTACATACAGTTTATATTGAGGTATAATTCACATAAAATTTATAATTTTACATTGTAAAATCCAGTGATTTCTTAAACATGTTCCTAAACTAGTACAACTATCATCACTATTTCGTCCTAGAGAATTTCATTACCCCATAAAGAAACCTTGTCCCTCAGTTTCTCCTTCTTACAGTCCTTGCTAACCGCTAATCTACTTTTGTCTCTGGATTTGCCTGTTCCAGACATTTACAAATAGATTTGTTCTTAGGTCTTTTACATGTGGCTTTGTTTCCTTAGCATAATTCATCAGTGGGAATCGAACTCAGATCCTTGGATTTGCCAGGCAGTCGCTGTGCTGCTAAGCTAAATTGCCAGCCCTTGATGTGCTTCTTGTATTTATTCGTCAAGTGATAGACACTTGGGCAGTTTCTGCCTTTCGTGGGTTATATTTTTACGTTCTGCACATAACTATATAAGGAGCAAACACCTTTTGGATTAAATGAATTTGATATTGTTACTGTTAGAAGAATTGCTTTTTATTTTCTTTATGCACAATCCCCTTTTCACCTTATTAAAGTTCTTCTAATAAGACAAGTACTATGAAGTTGTTAGGGTGTTAAACCTTTAAATGGTTAATGTTCAGTGTTTTACTTTAGGAAGTAGCATAACCAGCATTTATGTTTGCTCTATCTTAAAATTTTTACTCAGAATTTAATGTCGTAGGAGAATTAAACTTATGGACTCAAGATGAAAAATCATTTAAAATGTG
>PVKN010016030.1:0-18117 GCA_004027915.1 Capromys pilorides
CCCACCCTCCCCCTTTTCTTCAGTTACAAGAGCACTTGCAATGACCTCGATACCATCTGGATAACCCAGAATCATGTTCCCCTCTAGACCAACAGATTGGTACCTTGGTTCTGGTTCAAGCCTGAACTAACACGTTGAGTGTCCAGCAAAGAAAAGTGGGTCATTTGAAGATAGGGGCTGCATTTTTCTGCCTATGCCTTTCCTGACCACTAAAGTGTACATGTTGTCACTTCCATTCTCTGCGACTCCCTGGGGCATTAGTGGTGAAACAGAGAGTCCAAAAAGCATTCCTAGATCGCCAGGTGAATGATAATGACATTCCAGGGAAGAAGGAACTGACTGAGCTGAGAACAATGACTTGAGGAATAACCTTACCCAGAGCAAGAACCGAGTGAGTTATGTAAACGCTCCAACGCACTACTTACTTCTTCACCCACAAAATGAGTGCGTATACCATAGGGCAAAGATGAGATTTAAATGATATAAATACACACAGCAATAAATGTGAGGCACAGAGCGAGCTTTGCTCTCAAGTTTTCCTGCCTTCACCTTGCCTGACCCGAGCCCCCTCCATGGCGCTACATTTTCCAGCCATTCTTTTCCATAAGATCCTGGAAGCAACATAGTCACCCCTGCCTTTGGTTCTCAAGTCTTTATGGTGTTGTGCATGCCACGCAATTTTCCTCATCACAGGCTAATTAAGTACTCCAGCAAAGGGCTACATGTAGATTAAACATTGACGTGGGCATCTACTGATTGGCATGTTTCCTTGTCTCTCAGTGTAACGTATCAATAACATTAAATAATCTCTTAATAAAATTTCTTCATCACGACACCATCCCCCGTCCTTGTTCTGAAAATGTGACTGCATAGGAAACAACACTCTGTCTAAAGGGCTATTGACAAGTGCCAACCGGAATGAAAAGGACACAGAGAGGAAGAGACCTCTACAGCACTCTGATCTGAAGTTGTTTGATTATATTACAGTCAAAATAGATTCAGACAAATGAACCTAGACAGCACTAATTCAGGATGTGTGGATGTTGGAGTTATTGTTTGTTTGTTTATTTAATTTTAAACAGGATCTGGCTATTTGCTTCGGCAGGGTTTCACAAAACATTTACTCAGTGTCTAATTAGAGCAGCTAACATTCGTGGAGCAGTTGCTTCCCTCCAGGCGCTGTGCAGAGCCACATTGGCTCCCAGTGTACATGTGGTGTTGCTAACGTGCTATGACATAGGTGCTGGCATGATGGTGTGTGACAGTTAAAGAAACTGAGGCTTGGGACAGTGCACAGAGACGCTCTTGGTCACACAGATCACCACTAGATGACCAGCAGCAGCAGGATTCAGTCAAGGAGAGCTACATCTGTAACCACCAGCCACAGCTACCTGCAGCTGTGACTAACAAGAGGTCCTCAGGGCTGGGAAGATTGCTTGGTACTCTAAGAGCCTGCCTGGCTAGGGCAAGGTCCTGGGTTCAATCCCTGGTACCCCAGGCGGTGCTGTCCACAGAATTCCAGGTATGCTGTCCCGGCCACCAAAATCAAGTATGTTGGTGCACGCCTATAATCCCAGTGCTGGGGAAGCTGAGATAGGAATATCACTACAAGTTTGAGCTACGTAGTAAGATCTTGTACCAAATAAATACATAAATAATTAAAAGATTTTTAAAAATTATAAGAGGGGTCTTCACCCCAGAAAAAGCTAAAATATATAAGGATGATTTTGAAACTTGTACTTCAAAAATATGTATTTTTAATTGTGTCGCAAATTTTAAAGAATATAAGAGTGTTTATAGTGTGTAATAAGCCTCTGCTTGGTCCTGGCCATGGGATCCAGGTTACCCATTGTCTTAGTTGCTGGCTTGTCCCTTGAACATGGTACCCAATATTCACAACTCGAGAAAGGCAAGGTTAATTTTGGCTCACAGTGTGTAGAAGCTTTCAACCCCGTCTTCTGGCTTCCTGACAGAGGGGCACAGAAGAGCAGAAGCAGTCTGTGAGGCGGAGGCAGGCAGCAGAAGAGAGATCAGAGGAGGAGAGACGGACTGGATCCTGTGAGGTCAGGCTCCCAGGAGCCCAGCTTCCCTGACCAAGTTCTGCCTCCTGCCGTCACAAATAGCTGTGAACTCTTCAGGAGACTAAACACTCCTGAGTATTATGACCCAGGCACCTCCCCCAGACCCCACTTAGGAGCTCATGAGGCTTTGGAGGAGACCTCTAGGTATAAACCACAACATCATCTCCCTGAACGGTCATACGATGCTATCTTTGTCTTTTTCAATACAATACACATTTTCAAAGCAAGTGGAACACGGGAGTGAGGTTGAAAGAGGATGTCTAAAGACATTTCTCTGTTGTTTTTCTCTCAATGCCAGGAAGAGAGACCAGCTTGCAAGCAAGCAGCTGAAGCTCCTAGCCAAGCCAAAAGATGTAGGGAAAACACTAAGTCCACCCCAGAGGCAAAGAAGGGCCAAGTCTATGGTTAGGGTAAATTAAGGCCTATAATGAGCAACTCCGGCATTTAGCAGGAAGGCACCATGAGTTTGGTTGTCCTCTTCCATGTCAGCCAAGGGAAGGCTCTGCGCTATGCAGTTGGGGTCAGCATCCTGGGGTTCTCTCCTCCATTCCATAGCCTTTCCTCCTCTGAACCTTTGGAATCCTTCCACTGCTGCAGGTGGCAGGTGGCATGCCAGAGCACGTGGATGATTGCATGGATGACCGTGGGCAGGGCAGGCTTGCTGCATCCTTCTGCCCATGTTCTCAGAGACAAATTTTAGTCTCATGGTCCTAACTACCTTTAGGGAAGCTAGAAAGTGGAATCCATCTGCGTGGCCAGAGGAAGAAGCAATGAGCACATTACTGCATTGTGTTCCTTTATCCACTTGTTACGATTTGTGCCTAGATGTCCCTCCCCAAAGCCATGCAGTCATGGGCAAGGCTTCTGGAATTTGTAATTGATTGTTGTGGGTGTAGGAGCTGCCCCTCTGCTGGGGCAGGTTATTTGCACTTCAGTGTAAGGGAGGAATAGTAGTTAGCTGCTTGAGCTGCTGCTAGCTCTCTCCCTGCACTCTTGCTTTTAGCTGCCACCATGAAAGGTCATTTTCTGCCATGTGCCTCTCTGCCTTGGAGCCAGCTAAATGTGGACTGAAACCTCCAGTAATTGTGAGCTAACTAAACCTTTCCTTCCCTCATTTTGAGTGTCGGGTGTTTGTCCCAGCAACAAGAGAAGAGTAACTAAGACACCACTCCATTTAGGGTCCAATCGATGAGTGCTAAAAGCAGACAAAGGTCTACACAGAGCCCATTGGATGCAGCATTGGAAGAGAAGGAGCTCTTAAATCCACAGAAATCCAGAGCTGGATTCTGTGAGGAAAGGAGGTTGAGACAACTAAGGTGTGAAGATTCCTTCCTCCAGCATCACTCGTATGTCACTGGCATTTCTTTGATCCCAGAATGCAATGATGATGGTAAAAAATTTTTAAAGTAGATACATTTCACCCAATATGTAGATTAGAGCTCACAGGCAACTAAACTATTTATCAAAAATTGTGGAAGGTTGCAGTGTATTAAAGAAATGTTACAGAATAGATAGGTGTGGTAGATGGCTGGTTTAGCACTAGGACATGAGTGTCTGTACTTGCATGGCTGCCAACATGGTGGAAAATGTGGGGTGGAGGAAAGCTGCTTGACATGAAGCCGAGAGAATGAACACAGGAGCTGGGGAGGGAGGGAAGCCCTTCCAGCCCACAGCCCTGGTGACCAGTAACCAGTTACCAGTGACCAGACCCCACCTCCTAACAGCTCACTGGCTATGGACCCTCCCAATCCAGTCACCTTCTAAAATCCATGGCTCTGAGCAGATGAGGCTCTTAGGGGGGACATCTAAATAAAAAAAAAAACATATCAGTGGTAGAAGATTATAATGATCTAAGTTGATATAAATTATATACAGATATTCTGATTTGCAAGTTAGAACAGATCTGCAATATGAGAGGCTGAGGAAGGAGGATCATAGGTTCAAATCCTGCCCCAAGATAAAACAAAGCAAATAAAAGGCTGAGGGTGTAGCTCAGGGTGCAGCCCGGGTTCAGCGCTCGGCACTACCAACCCAACAGAGGGAAACACATTCGGAGTGTCTAAAGGGTCACTGCTTCACCGTGCACCTGACCTAGACTCTTGTGACAGACACGGGTGGGCTTATCTCTCGATTTTTTTTTCCTTTCCAGTCAAAGTACCTTGAGTGAGGTACTCAGTCTTCTCTGTACATCACTCATGATATTCTCAAGTCTGAATATCTATCTATGATTGAGTGGAAAAGAAACAAAAACATATTTGGAGAATAAAATACTCTGTGTGAATAGAAAAGACCAAGCACTAATACACACACATAGACGAAGTCCCTGAATTGCCACGCTGAGGGAAAACAGCCAGATACAACAACCTGCATGCCTGGTGGGGCTCCCAGCACAACGGGTTCAGTCCCAGCAAGCTCACCCTAGAAGACTGGGGTTCGATTTCCAGAACTGCAAAAACTACAGCACGGTTGGTGGTTCCTTAACTAAGCATATGGTATGCATCATATGTACCAATCCTATGGTGCATATGGTATGATTGTGTGGTTCCACTGATCTGAAGGGGTAGAAAATAGCAACTGATCTAAAAGGACAGAAAGCAGTTCGGATCAGTGGGTGCTTGCAGTGGAGCAGAGTCCGCTGAGAAGTGGCGTAAGGGAGCTGCTGGGAGCCTGGGGATCCTCTGTAGTGAGGTGTGGGGCCGTGCACCCAACCTTATACTCCGCATGGGGCATCTTATTGCATGCAAACTACACCTCAATAAAGTTGACTTTAAAGTAGTTTTAGTCTCCTCCGCAGGCTTTCCATGGCATTCAGAATGAATCCCCAAATTTGTGGCCCAGCTCCTGCATGAACCCCGCTTGTGCCCACGGCACCACTGCAGCCTGTGGGTTCTGCCCCTGGCTACTGACCACAGCCATCTTCCACCTTCCGCATCTCTGGTTCCCTCTGTTCCATTGTTCCTCCTATCTGTATCCTCCTGACTGTCCTTGTTTTTCCTGAGCATCTGCTTAGATGTCACCTCCCCTGAGGACCCTCCCTGACTTCTTACATCACCCACAGGATCTCCCTACGTAGATCAGACTTATAGTGATTCTCCTGTTTTTAGCCTCCCAAGTGCTGGGATACAGGTGCATGCCACCACGCCCAGTCTCAATGCCATCTCAGCGTATCCCAGGGGCAGGCCCTGCACAGAATGCCAGGGCTCCAACGCTGGCTGCTGCACTCGGCCTAAGCAGGCGCTTTAGTCCGCTGAGCTATCTGGCCGGCCCACCTTTATGATATTCTAATTTCTCTCATGTAGATGATCACTACTGAAACAATATCCCAGTTCACTAATGGACTGTGCTCCTGGAACTGGAAGGAAGCTTCGTAAGAGCTGGACCTTTGAATCTCCATCTCCATAGCTTGAACAACAACTAGACTACCTGGGGTACAGTAGGTGCTCAGTGAGCCAGCGCTTAATTTATCACAGAGTATCTGTGCATCTATGGACACGCATGCATAGCATGCAAAAGATCAGCTGCAGAGACAGGTGAGGCAGTAAGAGCATAGAGCGTGTGTGTGTGCGTGCGTGTGTGTGTGTGTGTGTGTGTGTGTGTGTATTTTGAATGGTGTAGTACATAAAATATCTCTGCAAAAGTGACCTTTGAAGAAGGTATATGTATAATAAAGAAGCAAGCTGTACAGCTCCCTGGGCAAAAGCTTTCACTCCTTCAGAGGGAACTGCCAGGGCAAAGAGCCTGCACTTGGTGTTCACTTAAGGCATTCAGTAGCTACCGTGAGGTTGGCATCTCGGGAACAAAGGAAGACGCAGCCCTCTCTGCCCCCCACCACCCCCCTGCATTCCCTACTCCTGCACCTCTCCCTTTTTACCGTCCCACTTTCACAACTCGAAAGCACAGATTCACGCCAGTGCCTGCATCTCCTGCGCCTTCTGTAGGACTGGAGCAGCGCAACTTCCACAAGGGAGAGCCGGTGTCTTTATTCAACCAAAACCATCTGCACCCTTAGGGGCCCTTGTACGTGATAGGCGGGCTCCTGGGCATGTTCTGGAAGCGTGACGTGTTGAAGGGAAGAGCCAGAGGCACAGCAGTCAGCCCTGGGCAAGGCAGTCGCAGTGTCGTGGTCCCAAGTTGAAACGCCAGTGTTACCCCTGGCTGCCGGGCCACTGCAAACCTGCCACCGCAGGGTGACAACACCCAGGGCGCCTGCGGGCTTTGAGTCAGATGCTTTGGGTAGATCACAAACAAAATTACTCTCCTCCCCTCTCCCTTCCGTGGACACCGCAGGCTGCCCGTTGCTGTAACTTCTTTGCTTACACAGGAATGACTGAAAAGGTGCTTCAAGTAGTTAATTGATCCTTAACAAGGTTTTCAGGGACAGAATACCTATCTCTGACATCTCTCTTCATAGTCCTAGACCTCTCTAATTTGAAAAATAATATTTTTATCCACCAAAAGGTATCCACACACACACACATAAGCAAACGCACACACACACACATGCATGCATATACCACATTACCCCTGATCCACCACATAAAAGATAACCACTGTTTACAGTTTGCTGCATTCCATCCTGCCCTTTGTTCTGTAAAAATACATTATTTTGAAACAGTTTAAACATCCTGTTAATATGATTACTATTTGTAACAAGTGAAAATATAGTAACTTACAATAATGTATCTGGCAAATGAATCGTCTTTTAAAATGCATGTTATCATGCTGCCTTTAAAAAGATGTTGTCCTTACTCAGTTAAAACCCCAGCGTCAACCTTTTAGGTGTATTATTATTGAGGTATATATATATTGCAAGAGAAGTCTCCTTATATATTTTACTTCACTCTCTGAAGATTTCTTATCAGAGGGTGTTCTGACAGTTTGCTAGGAGGTTCTAGGGGAGGCAATGTGGAGATTTTGATTGGAAATTTTGATGATTGATCCCAGGGCCTTTGCACTAAGTTGCATTCCCAGGCATTTTAACTTTTTTTTATTTTTGGAGCATACTTTTCCTAAGTCATGAGGTTGCCCAGGCTGTGCTTGAACCTGCAGTCCTCTTGCCTCGACCCCCACCCAGTGCTAGATTACAGGTGTGAGCTGCCACCTCTCTGACTTGGAAATGTTTTTTGAGGTTGTTGATGTGCTTCTTGCTCTGTTATTATCCAAAAAGATGGGATCCCCTCTTCCACCAGCTGTCCATAAGTTCCTCTTTTCTCCAAAACTTTCACAAACGTGTTATCTTTTAATTTTCTAATCACTTATGCCAAGACCAGTTACTAAAAATTCTTCCTTGGCTTGCTAACCAACAGTGCAATTTCTATGAACACATCACATGAATTAAAAAAAAAAAACAACAACTATAGATTAAAAGAGCCCAGGACAAAGAAAAATCAAATGTATCCCAGTGTTTCCTTTTGCATTCCCAAATCTACAACCCGTGGACAACCTCACACATGCTTCGATTCTTCTTTCTTTCTCTGCTGACCTCTCTGACCTGGTGCGTGCACACACTCCTGATCTGAGCTCGCCATATTTGGAAAATGTTTACCCTGGCCTTGTACTAATATCATAGTTCATATCGCTTCTGCCACACCATCTCTTTCTCTATGCTGTTTATGCATTACAGGCATGTTCCTCCTCTGGGTTCTATTGCCTGCTTTTTAAAACGTTTTGTTTTGACATAACTCCAAATATCTAGAAAGGTTGGAAAAATGGTGAAAAAGAATCTCTGCCTACTAGTCACACCTGTTCCTCCCCAAACATTCCTTTAAATATAATAGATAAAAATATCTATGGACATAGAATTTAGCATAAATATGTCAATAGTATTTGTTAGTTTCTGAATCACTGGAGGGGGATCACACATGTGAGGCCCCGCTATCATACGCTCACTATATACTCACCTAAATAAATATGTACATCGGGCACTGCTAGCCCATCTACAAATCTTATGCAAATTTCACCAAGGGCCCCTGCTCCCTTTTCAACAGAACCAAAGTTAGCTGAATGTCAGGAATACAACTTTACACAGTAAATGCAGATTTCCATCTCTTCTTCCATGTGCCATATTCGTGTCATCTCTGCTTTGATTTTTCACTTTTGTCGTCCCATGCTTGCAGTGCATAGTGGCTACATGCTTTCTGGGGAGTTGGAACATGCCCATAACCCCATCTTAATTCTGTCTAAATCCCTTCCTCTTCCCTCTGTGCCCTCAGCCCATCTCTTGGACCCTCTCCCTTTTGTAAAAGTTCTATCTCTCAATTTCCTATCTTTTATTTTGCTTTGTAATTTACTTATATTTGGAGTTTCTCCTGTGAGAGAAACCATGCAATGTTCAAGTTCATGAGTCTGATTTATTTCACTTAACATTAAGATTTCAAGGTGCAACAATGTATCCCCCATGTATGTTTCTTCTTGTGAGTCCTGTACAATGCTGTTTAAGTTTATACCTACATTCTAATTCATTTTTCTTGCTACTATTGGGATAACATCTAGTAACCATTTATATTTTACCCTGCTTCACTCTTCTAAGGTTGTGTGTGTGTGTATGTGTGTGCGCACGCGCGCGTGCGTGCGTGTGTGCAGGGTCTCACTATGCAGCCCAGATTGGTAGTGATTCTCCTGATTTCTGCCTCCCTAAGTGCTGGGATTACAGGCATGTGCCACTATGCCCGGACTCCATCACTGGCTCAGTGTGCCCCAGGTTGGGGCTGGTGCAGCACGCAGTGCCAGGGACCAAACCCTGGCTCCTGCACTTACCTAAGCAAGCACTTAGTCCACTGAGCTGTACCACCGGCCCTACTGCCCTCTTCTATTAGTGCACATATCAGTCCAGGTTTACTAGAGAAACAGATAGAACACAAGATGTACAAATGTATAGGAAATTCCAAGATTGGCTTATGACGGCCAGCCAGAGTCAGATGAGGAAGCGTGTAGAGGGCATCTGTGCACTGGAGGTTGGAGGGCTCAGTCCAAGGTCTGGAGCTCACTGCAGTGTTCTGTGCAAGTCCATATCAGGAGAGCGATGAGACTACAGTGGAAGGTTAAAAAAATCTATGCCAGAAGGCTGAAGAGCTCCAGGCAAAAGTGAACAGTCTGGGCTCAAAGCCAGGAGACAACATTCAAACAGAAGGCAAAGACTGGATGGAATTCCTCCAAACAACCCGCCATCAGTCCTTCCTGGTTCCCTATGATTATGGCAGACACGCCCCCTGTGAGGGGTGCAACACTCACATCATCTACACATTCCCATCTTGCAGAGGCTCAGGATGTTTAAGAAGGGAGGACCCTGGCCTCCTGCTGAGTTTCTCACTTAAAACTCTAAACTTCTCAAGTTGACACAATGAATCAACCATTCCATCTTCAGCATAACCAAGGACCCCAGGGCATGTCCTCTACACTCTAGGACATAGAACTGCTGTGTTCCTTGGTTCAGTTTCTAAACTGTTCAGGTTGACACAGTGAACCAAACATAACAGTCCAAAAACTGTTTCATACAATTAGTTGCACAGATGGCCATATTATCTCGAAATAATAACTATTGCACATTTACACCTGGTAACCTGAACAACTAATTTAAAGAGAGCATCATGTGATACACAAACCATTGTTGAATTCCTATTACTTTGTTTGGTGAAATCTTATATCATTTGTAATTTTTTCCTATTATTATTCTGTATTCTTTAAAAACAAAAATAATGACGATTATTGCTATCTGCTTTCTTTTAAAATTTTGATTCTTTGGGGGGGTGTTGTTTGCATCACCTGTACAATCAAGAGCATGAAGCTTTAGAGTAACTGTCCATACTTCTAATTTAATGTCACTATGTCATGGAAAGTCACAAAGAAGTACCAAAGGTGGCTGTGTGTCCTTCTCTCTCTCCCTATTCTCTCTTTCCTCTAACTGTAGACCAATAGCAACAAGAAGAGATTGGCACTGTCATCATCCACTGGGAGGTGGGACCTTTAAAAGACAGAGCCCTGGTAGGAAGACTTTCGTTCATAACCCACAGTGCTATTCAGATTTTTATCCTTTACACATTTTCTCATATTGCTTGTTTCTATTCAAGTTCATGTGTGTGTCACCTCACAAACTAGCACTATAGCTGATTTCCCTTTGCACATGAGCAAAAGGCAAACAAAATTAATGCCAAGATCCTCCCAAAATTTGTATAAACCAGGCACTGTAGCTCCAGTCTGTAATCTCGGTCATCTAGAGAGGCTGAACAGTTGCATGACAGAGTCCTGCCTGAACAACCTGGCAACTTAGTGAGATCTTAGTGAGTCTCAAAACACAAAATCAGTAAAAGCCATGGGAATGGCACAGTTTAAAGGTTCTGAGATCAACTCCCAGCACAAAAGAGACAAACGACATTTTATAAAGGCTTTAGTTGACCCCCAGATATTTAGAGAGTCTTGAGTCAAACGCATACATTTTTTTATGACAGGTGAATTCTACTCATATTAATGTTGCATGAAGCATCCAGCCATAGTCAAAGGCCAAATTATAGTGGTAATAACAGTAGTAGCAATAGCCGTAGTGGCAGCAGCAGTAGCAGCAGCAGCGGTAGCAGAACAATGTACCCACAAAGCAAACTGATACATAGAATGAAGCCTATTTTACAGAGCACAGTTCAAGGAAAAATGAATAGAACACAGGGCATTTGGAACACTTCCCCCAAACTGTAAAAGATACAACTGTGTTTCCATTTCTGCATGCTCTTCTCCTGGTTATCAGTGGTTACCTATTAGTCATATTTCTCCCTTATCCATCTTTGCCCTAATCCTCACTGCTGTGAGGAAGGATATAAAAGACACAGCCTTGCCTATGAAATATTCCAGGCACCAATCAGAAGCCTGAATTTAACTGAGCTTCTCACTCTAACTTCTGGTTTCTGAGAAATGCAAAGGATGCAGGAACAAGCTAATGCTCATCATGAGGTGAACATCACTGGCGCTTAAGATGTGAGTCATTCCACAGGATAATAGAAAAGATGCTGCGCTCCAAAATAAGGGCCAAATGGAAAAATATTACCCAAGAAGAACTGATGGAGACTCAAAGAATAAATGTGAAGTGGTATCTTGGAGCCCAAAAAGGCCATAATGTAAAAATCCAAATAAACAAGGTACCTCAGCTAGTAGTAAAGTATCCACACCAGTTCATTAATTGGGACACAAATGCACGGTAAATAATGTCACCGGATGTGGGAGAGATGACAGTACGCCATACGGTCATGTCAATTTTCTAAAAATTTAAAGCTGTTCTAAAGGAAAAATGTGATAAAACACAAAACAGATGATTAGAAAATTTTAAACATGACTAGAACCTTACAAAATATTAGAAGATCATTTATTAATTTCATTACACAGGAAAATGATGTTGAGTTATGAAGACAGGCTCAATTTTGAGCATAATGCAACATAAATGCTTAAAGGCAAAGTGATTTGGTATTCAAACCCAGCCCAGCTCCTAGGGGACGATTGTCAACAGTTGTTGGGGTTATTAGGTAAAGGCTAGTGAGTGCTGGTATAATGTGAGTGTGTTTTTTCCCCAGAAAAGTTCATGAGTTGGGGGCTTGATTCTCAGTGTGGTATATGATAGTAAGAAGACTTTAGGTTCTAGGGCATGACCTTGGATGAGTTGTGGGAGCCTCGCCTCTCTCTGTAGCTTCCTGTCCAGCCATGTGACCTCTGTCCCTCACACATTGTCCTGCTGTTTTATCCGCCATGAGGTGACACAGCTAGGGGAGCCTGGTGGAGTTTGTGCCATGTTGGTTGAAGCTTCAGCTTCCAGAATGGTGAGTTAAATAAATCTCTTTTCTTAATAAGGTTAGCTTGGCTCAGGTACTTCCTTATAGTTATGACAATTAGACAAATAAAAGGATTTTCCAATGATGAGACACTATGATATAACATCATAATACTTACCATCACAAAAAGAGACAGGCAAACATTACATTCTTCCTGATGGAAACAAAACAATGCTATTTATATTATACTCTTGGCAAAAATCAACCATGAATTTGATCAAGACCCAACAACTAATTCTCAGTTAACAAGAAATAAAAAATGAAGAATGTGTTAAATGCAGTCAAAAGGATGACCCAGAAAAATGTGGAATGTGGGAAATTAGGAGATATGATGAAAAATGAGAGTGAATATTTGCTTTTTAAAAAATGTATTATACTAAAAAAACATAATGTCATTAATTCCATTCAAATTATGACCCCTCGCTTCAAACATACTTATCACATCACTCTTGTCACTTTCTGAAATGATCCTAAAAGTCCTATTTGTGTCTTCACAGGGTGTCTCAGTTACTCTTCCCTTATTGCTGGAACAAAATACCCAACACCCTAAATTAAGGAAGGAAAGGTTTATTTACCTCACAGTTAGTGGCAATTTCAGTCCATCCTTGGCTGACTCCAAGGGAGAGGGGCACATGACAGAGGGCAGCAGTTCATGGTGACAGCAAAAAGCAAAGAGCAAAGGGAATGGCAGCAGCTTAGGCATCCAGCAGGCCTCTCTCCCCTCCTTGCACTATAACACAAATTCCCTGCCCCAGGACGGATGCAGCACCCACACCCGCAATAATCAATTAGAAGCTCTGGAAGCCACCCGGAACTGCATGAGGCTTTGAGAGGACAACTAGACACAAACCATAATACAGGGTGTGGTGGCAAATCTGATAAACATAGCTGCCATGTGTACGCAACAGAAAGGAAGCTCATGAAAACATTCCTTATCCACCCTAGCTGGTATCCTCGTACCTCTAGGTCTTCCACAAAGTCAAAATGTCTGTGAAAGGTCAGTTTATTTTGAGTTAACTCAGGACATCAGGGCAGCTATGACAAGGAAAGGACTTCCACAGCAGCTTTAGGACATGGCAAATAAAGTGAGATACATGTGTCCCAAGTGGGGTCAAGCATTTTGAGGGGGATTAATGGCAATATGTCTTTTGTCATTAAAAAAAATCTTCCTTTGAATATTGATCTATTATTTGCTCAAACCTCATACTACATTATGGCTTACACTTCGGTGTGGCCCCAGATCCTCATACCCTGATAGGTGGAGTGACTTTTGGGAGTGACTAGATGATTGGTGTGTGATACTGCATCGGTCCACTGGTGGGTTGAGCATAGTTCTGAGAGTGGATGCCAGATTTACTCAACAAAGAAGCCCCACCTGACTGTGGGTGGCATCCACTAATAGGCTTGCAGCCTGGATGGAATAAAGGGGAAACAGAAGAAAGTCTGGCTACCTCCTGCCATACTATGAACTGTATTTCCTCTATGATGCCCCTCTGCCATGCCACCCTGCCTTGGAGCCAGCTATGGACTAAAATTTCTGAAAACTAGAAGCTAAAATAAACTCTTTCTCCTTTAACCTGTGGTTTCAGGTGTTTTGTCCCAGCAACAAGAAAGTTGCTATGACAGCATAGGAAAGAAACTACCCAAATGTTTTAATTAATAAATCACCCTGTAGAAAGAAAAACAAAACAACAGGGAATTAAACAACTCTCCATCCGTGCACAGGAATGGGGACTGTTTAGGATCCTAACTCAAAGACAGCAACTGTGAAAACAGAACTGAGAGGCAGGGAGAGGCAACGAGTGGGAAGAAAGTCATCTGAACGCCATCTAGACAGCTGGGATTGCCAGAAAATGTTCATTATTTTAGTTATGATAACAAGATTGTGATTATGTTTTTAAAAGAACTCTTATCTTTCAGAGATAGAGGCTGAAATGGTTGCAGATATATTTATGTAACGTCTGGGATTTCAAAACAGCCCTGAGACAGGGCAGAGAAGGCACGGGGTATTTGAGAGCACAGATGAAATGAGATTGTCCACAAATTCTGACTGCAGAAGTGGTGTGAAATCCTCCCCACCGGCCTCTCCACTCTTGCATATAGCTGCTACTTTACAAAGTAAAATGTTTAGGCAATGGCTCAGCAAACAGTGAACAAAAAATGAGGTAAATACATAAATAAATGTCCACATGTTAAAAAGTAGCTGAACCCAGTAGCCTTCTTACAACTATTTTATATTCAGTAGTTCTATTCAGTTTACTTTCCTGTAGACTTGACCATTTTCAGTACAAAAGATTAAAACTTAATGAGTGACCAAACAGAACAATCAACACAAACTTCATGGAGGCAACACCTTGTAGGTTGAAGGGAAAAGAAAGAATCAGAGAGGAGCACACAGAGCCACTAAAGTGTAGAAAGAAAAATTGAATTTCTTCTATTCCTTACGAAGGTCAGTGAGCTCAGTCATAGATGCTCATTTTATTAGTGATACACAAAATATAAGGTTGACTCTCTCTTTTGTATAACATGACAAAATTACAAAAACACATTTTTCGAGCTGAGAGATGGTTCCAGAGGGTTTGGGCCTTCCCTTGTAAGGTCTTTGCCTTGGAGCTGGGCTTCCTAGGAGTCTTCATGTATTTTTTCTGCTTTAAATCAGAATCAGATGGGGCACTGACAGTACGACTCCTTCTCTTCTTTCCTAAAAGTAGGCACCACAGAGTTATTAGTGATTGGAGTTGAAAGAGAATTAAACAGGGAAAGGAATAAACCTTATAGAATTCAGCTCTTATTTTTTCTCTTCTTTTCCTCTCTTCTCCACTCCTCCACCTCTTCCTTTAAGATGAAATTAAATTTCAAAATGCCCCAGACAGCTTTCCCTCTTGCTCAGAGGAAATGCTTAACCCTTACTCATTTGATAAGATCGAGACTTTCACAGAAGCATGCAGGTATCCTGAGACCAAGAAGCTTCCCTGGGGCACGTAACCCAAACACTGGCAGACAGGAGGCTGGAACAAGTCAGCCACAGGGGAAGCAGTGGCTCAGAAAGGCAGGCAGAGGACCAAGAGCTGCAGGACATCAGAGAGCCTGGTCACATCCGGGCTTAGCACACAGCAGTGTGAGTGAGTGTCTACCAAAGTGACATTCACTGATCTTGCTGTGTGGCATCTGACCCAGCTCCACTCCTCTCTGATGTGTTGTTTTCTCTGCAGTAACTTACACTGAGGCAGTGGCTCTGAACCAGGAAGACCAGAGAGAAAATGAAAATGGGGTGGAGTGGCAAAGAGAAGAGGCAGAGTGGGCATGAACTAGAAAACCTAACCCAGAGTCAGAGGTCAGCTCCAGACAGAAATATGCCTCTGAAGTCACTGCAGCTTTCTCCCTTCCTCTTTCTCATCCTCCTCCTCTTCTTCTTCTCCTGCTCTTTTTCCTTCTCCATCTCTCTCTTCTTCTTTTAAAGAAAATGAATGCCTTATTGGACATCTCCCTACTTTCCAATACTAACAGTGGTTCACTCTTAAAGGGACATAATAGCAACAAACATAAACCCACAGTTCAGCTCCAAATGAAAATCATCTGTGCATTGGAGACCGAACTCAGTTTGTTAAACCAACATATTCTGATCTCTCTCTTAATCAGTATGGTCATCTACATTCAAGCAATTTCACAGAGGGAGTGGCGTCATGTGTCTTGGAATAAGAAAGAACTTGATTCCAAGAGAAAGAGTCCTTTCTGGCTGTGTGATCTTGAGCAGTCCTTTCACCCCTCTGAGCTTTAATTTTTTCCTCCCTGGCATTATGTATCTATAAGGACAAAATATATGAAAATGTTATCCACACAACTCAGTGTAGACATGTCAATAGGCGTTATTACAGCTGCCTGGTTTCTCTGAGACATCTTGGCATGTACATCTTCTTCAACCAAGTAGTGCTAAGTAAGCACACAATTGGAGGTTCTCCAGGACAGCATCACAAAAAGCTTCACTGCTGGAGTATCAGCCAAGGCAGAGGCAGCGACAGCACAGAAAGATGTCCCAAAGCTTTGCAGACAGCACAATGCCTTCTGGTCTGTTACCTGGATTCCAGAGTCCGGGAAACTGGAGACCCTGCAGGTAGAAAGGTGGGAAGACTGCCTACAGGTAAACTAAATCTGGGTCAAGAGCAACTCAATATTTAATCTTAAAGCTGTGAAATTTTTTTAATTGAGGAGTAACTTTAGGTTTACTAAATGGCTTTAGCACACTGCAGAAGGTTCCCACCTATTCTCACCCATTTTCCCTACTGTTAACATCTTGTCTAAGCCTCAGGAACGAGGTCTGAGTGGAAATGCAGTATATCTGTGCTCTCTCATTCTGCAAATGCAAGACTTTCTTACAATTTCAACTCCGTTTTCTGTCCCAGAATTCAATCAAAGGTACCAAAGTGCATCTGCCTTGTCCCCCTGCTTTGTCACTTTCTCAGCCTCTTCCTGGTTTCTGTGACCCTGAGAATCTTCACAACGCTGTGGCCAGGGGTTTCCTAGAATGTCTTCCAGCTTGGATTTGTTGAATGCTCTTCTTCTCATTAGGCTGACGTCGGGGGTTTGGCAGGCAATCCTTCAAAGGCGCTGTCCTCCTGACGTTGGCTCAGAGCACCTGGTGACTCTGCAGTGCTGTCGGTGATGTTAACCTCCCCATTTGATTAAGGTAGAATTTTTTTTTTGCATTATGGCCAGCTCAGCCTGCCCTGGGGCTGGGGCTGGCACAGCACATGGTGCCCAGGATCGAACCACGGTCCCTGCAGTTGCCCAAGCCTTCCTAGACTGATGAATCATCTTGCTGGCCCATGATTACAGTAGAATTTACATTAACAATTCCCCACTGTTACATTTTAATATTTTTTCTCCTCCTGTGCTTTATTCTTTGGAAGCAAACTATTAGGTCTACCTTGGTGGCAGAAAGGGGTAGAAGGGACAGATTAAGTCACTCTGTACTGGATTTCTAAAATGTGGTCAGCTTACTGCACCCAGGTGAACCAAACTGGCATGGTGCTGGGTGCAGGAGGCTCACCTGAGGGGTGTTGCCAGCAGCATGAAGGCAGGACAGGAGACGCTGCGGACAGGCAGCTCAGGATGCTGTTTGGCAAAGCTGTTGGAGCTGTCGGAGGCTCCTACTTCTCTCGAGCTGTTCCGCTGGAGGACCCTGTCATGCTGGCTTTCCCAACGAGCTTTGGAGGAGCTCTGGTCCGCATCTTCAGCATTGCTGCCTGGCTCCAGGTCAGACTCCCGGAGTCTCCATCTCTCCCCTCAGCTAGCACAGATCCTTCATCCCACTGGCGTAGACTTCTTAGCCTCTACCCCTGAGCTTTCCTTGGACCTTTCCAGCATAGATCCATGAAGTAGGAAGCAGGCCCTTGGCTGGAGTCCTTAGTATTTAGTGTGTGGATGGATTTCCTGCACTTGTGTACAATTCTTGGGTGATTCATTATAACATGCTATTATAAAATGTGTCCTGTATTATATTATTTTCCTTGCAAAAGCCACAAACCATGACATACTCCTTCTGGGAGAAAATCTACAGTTGCTAAATATGAACAACAATCTCTCTGCTCTGGTGTTTTGTCTTCATTTTACAAAAATAGTAATGAAAGAACAGGAACAGTAAATTTACCCCAAAGAGGCAGGTTCACAGGTAAGAGCTGGGGTGTGCACCTCTGTCTGTCTGGACCCGAAGCCAGTCTTCTCCCTACCACAGGTGACACTTCCCACCAGCACAGCCCCTGCTTCTCTCCTGGCTTCCATTTCCTTCTTGGTGAACCATGAGCCTTTGATGAGATCATCTTCGCCCTCTCCTCGAGATCTAACATTGTGTCTTCCCCAAACGGCATGAATGAAGTCACAGGCCCATGAGACGTCCTCATCACGTCTTTCTCAGAACTGGTGAGTCTTTGTGGTTGCTAATGCTGAATAAGGAAGGGGTGAGTCACACTGATTTCCAGGTAGTGCTGAAACCTTGTGATCAATACCTTTTTATAACTCAGCAAGGTGCAAGAAATACCTGCACAAGCCTCTGGCTCTGTAGAAAGCAAAGATGAAAACAGAGGAAAAAGGATAAGAGGGGGGAGGGAGGGGAAGGGGAAAAGGGAAGAGGAGGGGAAAGGGGGAGGGGAGGGAGAAGAAGGGGAAGGAGAAGGCTTTTGTTACTATCTAGAGCTTCACAGAAATGGAAGTGTCTTCCTAGACTGTGTCACTAT
>PVKN010016031.1:0-18097 GCA_004027915.1 Capromys pilorides
ACACACACACACACACACACACACACACACACACACAGGGAGAGAGAGATTGCTTTTGGTGAGCTATTTCACAATATGTGACAGTAAGCAATAATTATGTACTGTATATCTTAAAAGACTAAAAGGATTTTTTTTAAATGTTCATACCACAAAGAAATGATAAGTATTTGAGGAAAGTGATATCTTAACCTGATTTAAACATTACAAAAGGCATAGATCTATAAAGACTGACTCCTTTAATATGCATAATTTTAATAGTTTTATATCAATTAGAAAATATACTTAATTAAAAATGAAAAAAGTGGGAAATTCATTTAATGCCTCTGACCTCCAAACACCCTGGGCTGGCCTCTCAGTGCACCCCACAGTGTAAGTGGCTTCCTCTCATGCTGTGGGGCTGACGAGGCCGCGGTCACTGCTACAGCCCAGCACTATGGGAAAGCACCAGACCCAGGAACAGATCAACGATTAACAGTTTAAGCACAGTCTCTACTGAATGCTCTTTACTTCTACACCATGATAAAGCTTAAAACCTGTAACTAGAATCATCCTAAATCTGAGAATATCTATGTCACTCTGGTATTTAGTCCTTGGATTCGTCCAGTAATGCACATGTCCTAGCAAAGCAATATTTATTTCATGCAGATGGTGAAAGAATCATGGAACTGTCAGAATCAAAATGAAGTTTCTGTGTAAACCCCAGCCATAAAAAGGGGGAGTAAATAATAGTTCCTGTTATGCATGAGTGCCCCATAGTAGCGAGCTATCACATAAACCCCCAGAGCCACAGCTTGCAGCCAGCCCACCACAGACCAGAAGTACTTCTCTGAGGACATCTGCCCAGCAACTGTTTGTTCAACCTTGACTGACTCCACTTTTGCTATTAATCACTGTGGCCAAGAATTACTGTTTGAAAACATCTGATGTAAACCCTCATTTCTGCCTTTAAAAACTTCCCCTTATCTCAGCCCCTTTAGATTCACTCAGGGTTTACATGGCACATGTTTATGTATTTCCTCTGTAGTGCTTTGCTATTCTCAAATAAGTATTGGTATTCTTTAGAGAATCTCTCTGATTGTTTAAAAGATTAACATGATTTTTACCAGGAGTTATTTATTCATTCTGGAAAATCACGCGTTTAAGAGCATGGCTGCGTGGTATCTAAGTCTCTAGAGGTGATCTGCATTGTGAACCTATGGATAGATGCAAACGCCTGGCCTTTTACTTGATTTTGCTTTCTACTAAGACATACCTGAACACTTAAAAACTGGAGTTATTGTCTTTAAAAAATTGGTATTTTTTGGAAATTATATGTGAGGTCAGATTATTTTACTTAAGTTCTTTTTTCTTTGTCTTTTTGAGATGGGGTCTCACTATGCAGTTCAGGCTGGCCTTGAGCTCAGTTGGTAGCCCAGGATGATCTCAAACTTGCAACAATCCTGCTGCCTCAGCCTTCAGAGTGTGAGTGCTAGGATTACAGGCTTGTGCCACAACACCTGGCTAAGAAGATTTTCTTGAAGGCAACTTCCAAAAAGGCAGCCTCCTCAAGATTGGGTCTAAAGGTACCAATGACTGCATGTTTCTATGAATCTGGCCCGCAACGCTCATCCTTACTTAAGTTTCTTAACAATTGTGAAGGGGCATGTCTGACAGCCACTGCTTTGGATGGATCTGGGAGGCTGGCCCATCCCTGAGCTTCCTTTGGTGACTCTGTTCCCCCAGCCTGGGAAGTGGACAGAGCCAGAGGCCACCAGGCTGCTCACCTCTAATCCTGGGAGGAATTTTGCACTTGGTTCCCAGATGTGTCAGAGAGGCCTGTGTGTTTCTTAGCAGACTTCCTTGCTCAGTGGCTTGGCCAGAATAGAATCTGCTGTACCCGAATGACCCCAGATCCCCTCCAAGAACTTTCCTCTCCCATGGGGCAGCTCTGGATTATCCAAATGACTGGGAAAACAGATTGTTGGAAAAACATTTCCAGGTTGTCTTTAATGGAGTCAATAATATATCGGGACACAGGAAAGACAATGAAAAATGCTTTCTACTTCCAAATTCGTACGCAGAGGTCAGAAAAGGCACAGTCACAAGATGGTCAGCTCTGCCATTTGTGTGGTTTTCCTTTTTCCTTCGGTGTTTTTCTCAGTGCTGACTGAATGACTCCTTCCCTTGCCACACAGAAGCTGCTTAATCCAAAATTTTGGCCCATTCTGCCTGTTTCAGTCCATCCCAACAGAGTGATCAGCTGTGGCTTATGTAAAAAGCAGCTCCATGACTACATTTAAATATTGACTAGCTTCAGGATAACAAACTACCAAGAGTTGAGGTATAAAAATCACATATGGTTTATATTTTGTAGGACACTCTCAGGAAAGATAAATGGACAGTTTCAAATAAAAAAAAAAATCAGAATGCTCTCTTCTTGCCTCGCCTCTCCTCCCCTCCCACAAAATAAACAATCAAAATAAAATGAAACAACTAAAACCCAACTTGGGTCCCACTCTTGGCTTTGGGTGGCAACTGTGTCCTGGCAAGGTACACAGGTAGCTGTCTTGACACCATAGCCAAGATCACCATGTCAGAATAATGTGACATAACCACACTTTGTCCAGCCCTTATCTATGGTTTCTGTCTCATAGCTTCCTTCTCCTGGAAACTACCTTCTTCTTCTCTAACCTTGAGGTTCCTGCCATCCCTGTCTCTCTCCCTTGATCTAGCCCTACACTCAACTCCTCAATCTTCTCCAGGCAGAAAGAACACCACACAAAGCGAGGTTACAGTCTAGAAGTAGAAGAACCACATGTTCTATGACCATTTTTATTTGCTTGTCTATCTGTCTCTAACTGCACTGTTAATAGTGAGCCATGTTGCTCGGGCTTCATGCATAGTAGTTGTTCAACAAGTGGGAAGCACCTCTGCTGCGTCTAGCACCCTGTTAGGTGCTGGAATCATTATAATGGTGAAATAAAACTCTCCACCCTTCAGGATAGAGCTGATGATATGAGGGAAGTGAGAGATAGCCACACCCCAGTTTCTGCAGCACAGGAGTTCATTCTGGCCCAGCTCAGATTCTCTTCGATAGTCACTTGCTAAGATGGCCAGCAGAAGGCAGATTTGGGTCAACTGATATAAATGTATGGTCCTCCAGAGCACTTCGGGGATTGGTCATTTCTATTTGAGAGCTGTGTGCATGAAATGTTTTAGTTTTCATTTCAATGCTTCTCATACTTATTATAGACATTTATGATGGCACACTAGTAGGCCAGCACACACAATGTCTTTCATTCATACAGTGACTCAAATGAAATTTTACTTCCTAGTCTTCCAAGGAAAAACTTAGCGGTGATGGAAAATAGAGGAAGATGGATTTATTTATCACTGTGTCTCCAACCTCCAGCCAGCCTAAGCTCACCCTTTATCCCATCCAATACCCAAAGGTGCTCCTGTCCCCCAAATACTTTTATCCTCAGATTATAATTCTCTTTCATCAAATAAAACAATCTCATTGAACTGTGAAGAGGAAATCAAGTCATGATCTTTTATTTTAAAAGAGAAGGGAGATATAAACTTCCCTTCTCTTTTAAAATAAATGATATTGAGTTTTGTTGGAGGGAAAGATATGATTTGGGCTCAGTATCTGTTTCTCTCATTTTTTATAGTTTTATTCTTTAGTTTAAACAATATCTTCTTCATGCAAGGAAAATTTTTTAAAATATTAGTAACAGGGTCAGCAAGATAGCTCAGTGGTCTGAAGCACCTGCTTAGGCAAGCTTAGGCAACCACAGGGACCTCGGTGGGATCCCTGGCACCACATGCTGCACCAGCCCCACCCCTAGGGCAGGCTGAGCTGGCCATCCTGTAAGTAAATAAATAAAGTTTAAAAAATATTAGTAACATATTTTAAATTGCTGGTTTAAACTACCCAAAGAAAAGCAGCTAGTATTTTGGAATTTCTTTTCAGTATTTCTTCTACCCTATCATTTTATTTTATTTTATTTTATTTTTAATTTTATTTATTTATTTATTTGTTTGCTTGTTGTGTTTGTTTGTTTCTTTATTTATTTATTTCGTGGCTGGCTCAGCCTGCCCTGGTGGTGGGGCTGGCGCAGCATGTGGTGCCGGGGATCGAACTGCAGTCCCTGCAGTTGCCTGAGCCCTCCTAAGCAGGTGCTTTAGACCACTGAACCATCTCGCTGGCCCCTATCATTTTATTTTTATAGTGCTGAGATAGAACTCAGGCCTCAGGTATGCTAGGCCAGTGCTCTACTACTGAGCTACATCCTCAACCATTTCTGTGTATATTTAGAATGAGATCATACTGACTGTGTCTGTCCTTCACATTGACATTTCCCTATCTTAGTATTTATAATATAATTTTAGTAGTTGAATATTTCATTTTGAGTGTTCTATTTATGTAAATTAGAAAACTTTAGACATTTAAATTATATCTAACTTCATTACAAATCCCACTATAGTTTAATATACTTGTATCTAAATGTTTGTAATCTAACAATAATTTCAGATTATTTTGTTAAGAGAAATTATAATACCATGACTAAAATAGCAAGTATGGACAGATTTTTAAAAATTTCTTGACATATCCCACATACTGTTTTTTCAAGGTGCCAGCCTACTCCCACCAGTGCCCATGTCACAGCTTTTTAATATGCAATTATCAAATTTCAAAGTCTTTGCCAATTTGATAGATTAAAAATTGTACATATAGACTATTGTAATTTCCATTTTTTTTAAATGTATTTAGTAGAGGGTCTACAAGGTCTCACTACACAGATCAGACTGTGATCACTGTAGTGATCTTCCTGTTTTCAGCCTCCTAAGGTCTGGGATTACAGGTGTGTGCCACCATGCCCAGTCTCAATCACCAGCTCAGCAAGCCCAAGAGGCGGGGGTGGCAGGGCATGCTGGGGATTGAACCCTGGCCGCTGCACCTGCTTAAGCAGGTGCTTTAGTCTGCTGAGCTATCTGGCCAGCCCTCAATTAGCAAGGTTGACAATGTTTTCTACATTTACTGTATTCTTTATTTTTAGCACACCTTTATTAATGGTATGTTATCCAGATTTTTTTTTTAAATCACAAGGTTTGAATTTTTCCTTATTTCCTCCCTTTGTTCAAAAAAGAACTAAAAACCCATGAATTCTTTAGGTAGCTGAGGATTGAACCAAAGGCCTCGCCCATGCTAGGCAAGCACTCTAAGAGTCACACAGCTACAGCTCTGGTTTCTAAAACCAGAAATGTTTAACCACTGGAGGAGTGGGGCACGGCAGGGACCTCTCCTGTGAGCGTGTAAAGCACAGGTTGAAAAGCAAGGGCTGCCTTTGTTTTGCAGCCAGGACTTGGGCAGTGCAGAACCGTTTCCATGCTGGGAGCAAGGGACAGGACTTCTAGGTCCACTCCCTAGGGCTCTTCCTAACTCAAAGACAGAAACAGGAATGTCTGAGTTTATGTCACACATGTGTAGGCAGGAAACAGTGACCTGAGCCACATTTTTTTGTCCTTCACAAGACCAAGTTCCCAGGAACTAAGGAGTAATTTAGAGCTAATGAGTATCTGAAGTCTGAAGTTCCTTTATCGTCACTTTCTTCATTAACTATTAAGGAACTATATTGGAAAAATTAAAATCTAGTTGATTTTTTAAATGATTGAAAACTTAGTAACTGAAGCCTCCTTCTGAGCATAGGTCATTCAAAGCAACTCCAGTGACCTACACAACTGGTAGGGGACTTGGCCTGGAATGACCCTTCTGGTCCCCTTTCCACCTGGCACATCTCAAGACCTGAGCCAGGGAGCTTCTCACTTTCTACAGTTCTCTCTCCTAGACTAGGAGGATGGTCAGTACATCTATGCTAGACAGGCAGATGCTTCAAGATGAAACGCTGCGCGCATACTAAACAGCAACGTTAGCCACCGTCGCTACTGTCAAGTGAGCTGAACTTCTCCGTTTGTGCAATGTGGTAAAGGAGGAAACAAGCAGGCCTTGGAAGGCAGAAGAGACTGACTGGAGGCAACGAAGGGGACACAGCAGGTTAAGGGTGCTTTTGTTTACAGAGGGATAATTCAGTCCAATGCAAGCATGAGGAATTTTCCATATTTGACACGTGAAAAATGTTAACACTGTTTCAGTGTCTATTTATATCTTTACCTATAGTTGTTTCTTTGGTGTACCTGGCGCAATTTTGAGCTGGTGCTGGCCAGCTTGACCTGTCCTAATCCCATTCTTATTTACTAAGGGCTGTGTACTTCTGTGTGATTCCAATAATCACTAGACTTGAACATACTTTCAGAAAAAAAAAAAAAATGCTTCACAAACTTCATAAAAACACAGTTTCTTTAAAAGGTTACGATGAACAAGAGACTAGTAAAGTGATACGTTCACTGCCTTGTTCTCCTGTCACCTAGAGCAGGCTGCTGCCCATAAGGTTAAGATAATGGTCTCAGAGAGGAGTGAGGAACCACTTGTCCCCAAATCCTTCAGGTAAAGAACAAGACCTCTCTTTAGTCTTCTAAACAAGGAGGCCCTCAGGGTAGCATCTCTAACTGGGTGGGGAGTGAAACACAATGTTTATTTCAAGGCTGCTTTTTTCCAGTGGCTGAGGGGTAGACAAAGAGCACAGTAATACTCTGTGACGGTCCAGAGGTGGCCCATAATGAACTGAGAGAAATCAGGCCTGGAGGCAAGATCTGATTTCTCTGAGCCAGAGAGAAAACAAAGCCGCGATCTCTAGTGATGCCCAAGTTCAGCCACCGCAGGATGATGGCACTCTGACGTGGAGGGTGTCAGTGCCAAGAGCTGGATAAAGCTGCACAGAACCGAACACCACACAGAACACAGCCAGCACATCCAGTTCTCACTGGCAGGGCATTCACGGAAAACTAGTGTGAGAACCAAGATAAAATTTTATTTTCCAAAGAACAACGACTTCCGAATCCCAGTTACTCCTCCCCAGTGCAAAGCATTTCCAATGCTCTTCACTGTTACCCCCTGCTGCACTCCTCCTTAACTGTGAGGGCAAAGGGTTGACTTTTCCTCTATTGCTTCTCTTGCCCCAATATCTTGAAAACAACAGATGACAGCTCCATAGAAATGCTCAGAGCTACACAAAGATGAGACCACCGCAAACGCTAACTGTAACATAAGCAGCATCTGGAATTCTCAAGCAATGGTGAATAACAGTAACATGTACTTTATTCTGGATGCATTAAAGATGATCATGTGTCTGACTATAATCAGAATCAACCTTCAAAAAAGCAGCTTTAGGACTGGAGAGATGGCTCAGTGGTCTAAGCGCCTGCCTGGCAAGTCTGCCTAGGTTCAATCCCTGATGCTGCATGCAGTGTGGGTCCCATGCCAAGCCAGCCACTGAAACCAGGTGTGGTGGCGCTCGCCTGTAATCCCAGTGTTAGAGAAGTTGACACAGGAGGGTCGCTACGAGTCCGAGGTGTGTAGGGAGACCCTGTACCAAATAAATAAACAAATAAATAAATAAATAATTTTTAAAAATTAAAAAATCAGAATTTTATGGGACTCAAATCCAATTTTTAATATATAAATCTGAGAACATGACAATCACTATAAACTTGTCTGTGATTTTAAAATCTCTAGCTCTATTTTGCTTAGCATATATATAAAATACTTAAAGGTTTAGCATTTATTCTTTTTTTTTTTAAATGTATTTGGTTATTACAGGGTCTCACTTTGCAACTTGGACTCAAGGTGATCCTCCTGATTTCAGCCTCTCCAGCACTGGGATTACAGGTGTGAACCTGGACTCTGGCTGGCTCAGCCTGCCCTGGAGGCTGGCATGGCACATGGTGCTAGGGATCAAACTGCAGTCCCTGCACCTGCCTAAGCAGGCATTTTAGTTCGCTGAGCTATCTTGCCAGCCCCCAGAATTTATTCTTGATATACATAAAATGTTACTATCTTCCTGGTGAAATCAGTTTATCAACTTATGGAAAAGGGGAATATATATATATATATATATATATATATATATATATATATATGTTAGTAAAAGCACTGTTTAGCATATGCCTATCATCCCAGTTACTCAGAAGGCTGAAGCATGAGCATTTAAAGTTTAAGGCCAGCCTGGGCAACTTAGTAACACTCTCCTTATTCATAGATAGATAGATGACAAAAGATAAGAGAGATAGTGGCTTATATGAATGCAGGTAACTCAGTAGTCCATGAGTTCAATCTCCAATACTATATAGAAAGGGGGAAGCACTGTCTATGTTTGTATATCAACATTTGAAAGTATGAAATCCTCATGCACCATTAAAATATTAAAGCATACTACAAGGAAAGTTAAGAATAGCTTTATTCAAACTTGCAGTTTTAAAATTCATCAGGGCCAGAGACACTGGAAGTATCAAAGATTAAATAGAAATCTGTGTTCAAGAGTCCCATGGGATTCTAAGTGCAAACATCAACCACAGATATTATGTCAGCCTAAGCTTTGAGCATCATCCAAACAGGGGAGCCAAGGTTGGGTACTAACAAAATGCAGTTTCCTACTGGGGAGCTCCATGAAGGCAAGAAACCCTATTTGCAAAAATAAGTGGATGAAAAATCATTTCACCAACTCAGTCCAAAACACGCATGCTCAGTACAATAGTGCTGCCCTCTTCAATTATTGCCTCGACTGGTGGGGCTGGCAGAGAATGACCCTCCGCAAAGCTGCTGTGGAGTCCTGACTTGGAGGAAGTGGTGTGCTGATGCCATAAAAAAAGCCACCCTCAAACACAAAGGTAGTTTAAGTCGCATCTGTGTGTAGCTCAGAGGAAACAAACAGCTCAGCTAATTTTGACTCAAAATAAACCCAAGAGACCAGTTTGCCTTGGCCACGGCTACACACATGCAGGAAAAGTGAAGGTCAGCGTTTATCCAGGGATTTTGTTCTGTGCCAAAAGGGATGGAAGGGCAGGGTTGCGCATCCTGAGGTCAGGAGTGAGAGGAGATGCATCCAACCAGCATGGTGTCAGAAAACAGAATCACACGCACCTGTGAAGCTTCGCTCCTTTTCCCTGTGAGACAAGTGGCCCTCGATCACCTCACTCTCCAGAGCACAGACAATTTTGGTGCCCCTTCTGGAAGCCAGATTCTGAGCCTCAAGCCCATGGTCTGTCCCTTGCTGAGATCCTTCCCGGGGTCTTACTTCCACATTGTTGTCCTTACAGGGCTAAGAAGGGAGGGGGACTCCAAAAATACTCATGTCTTTCATTAAGTTTGGGCTGAACCACATCTACAATTTAAACTGACCAATGCTGAATTTTCAATTTTTGGTCCTTTGTTTTACTGTTTAATACTTATTTATAAAAATTTTCATTAGCATACATTCATGATATATAACAGGGTGTTCAGGATCTCACTACTAGATCGGACTTAGTGATCCACCTGTTTATAGCCTCCCAAGAGCTGAGATTATAGGCGTGTGCCACCATGCCTAGCCAAAGGATCACATTTCACTTGACTTTGAAAATCATTTTTCTCTAAAAACTATACTTTCTGAAAGAACACTGCCAACTGCTATCAAAATAAGTCATATATATATATATATATATATATATATATATATATATATATTTTATACCTTCAAATGACTTTTGTTGTTTGAGACAAGGTCTCACTATATAGTTTACACTGCTTAGAACATGCAATGGTCCCCTTCCCTCAGAGTCCCATGTGGTGGGGTTACAGGTGTATGCCACCATACCTGGCCTCAAGTAACTTTTACTTGAGAAGAGCTTTCAGACACGTACACCTGTGTGTAGGCATGTGTGTTGGTGTGTATTACTGAGGATCAAATCTATCAACCTATATCCCCAGCTCTTTTTATTTTTTGAGATAGAGTCATGGTAAATTGCCTGCGATGGTCTTGAACTTGTGATATTTCTGCCTCAGCCTTTCAAGTGGCTGAGATCACAGAGATGCGCTACCAGGCCTGGTTTGGGAAGATCTCTGTCATTATGGCTTTAGGTTGTTTTTTGATCCTGATGCTGTGTTGCTAATTTGAGGTGTTTACTTCTAATATGGTAAAAGACACTGAAAGAGCTCCTTGCTTCTACACTTAAGGCAAATGCCTTGAACTCATCTCATGGCTGATGGCCTGTTTTAACATTTTTATTTATTTATTTAGCTAGCTAGCTATTTTTAGAGGAAAATAAAAAAGAGTCATTGACCTTTAATATCTGAAACTGGTTGGAGAAATAGCTCGGTGGTCTAAGTGCCTGCCTGGTAAGTTCAAGGACCTGGGTTTGATCCCCAGTACTCACGTTGTGCCCTGAGCCCTGAAACCAGGTGTGGTAGGTCATGCCTGTAATCCCAGTGCTGGTCAGGCTGATACAGGAGAATCACTATGATTTCGAGCTGCATAGTGAGACCCTGTACCAAATAAATAAACAAATAAATGGATTTTTAAAAAATGCAATATCTGAAACTATGTCACTAGCCCCTTCAAATGGGTAGTGAAGTTTTTAGTTGAGAAAATTTAGAGACCAGATCACATATGGAGATAATTAAAATATATTAAAAGATTCTTCCTGTGCTCTGAAAGTTGGCTATAACATTCAGGCTGGGCACAGGCAGCAGAGAAACTGCTTCACCTCTATGGCCTGCCTGAGGGTGGAGTCACCTGTCCATTCCAACTCTGCGGTTTTTGTGGTTTAAGCATTTTTTTAGGTGGTGCACCTCCAGTGATCCTCCACAGCTCATAAAACCCAACATAACCTTTTGGGCTGCCTGGAAAAAACACACAGAGTAATAAGGGACAGAATGCTTTGTGGTCAGTGTTTCCAGCATTGTTCTCTGGCCAGGAGAAATACCAACTCATAGGCATCTGGAAAAGAGATGGTCTAGAAGGAAGAAGGGCTTCCGAAGCCTGTGAGCACAGCCCTCGTGAAGTCTACCTGACCATCTCTTGTTGTCTTTGCAGGACAACCACGGGTACGCAAGGATGGGGAGCATCAGACACAACTCAAGGGCTGACTTCTGGGAATGAAACATTGTTCCTATCACCCCAACCATACAGAGTGACTGACAGGAAGCTGGGGGGCTTGGGAAGTATCAGAGAAGCAGGAGGTGTCGTTCAGGAAGGAGCTGCGGTGTTAGCATCTTCCACTAGAGCATTCCTGCAGGCCTTGCTCAGCTACAGGACAGAACGGAAGGCCACCAGCACCTGTGTGGCACACACTCCACACTGTGCGTTCTGGGCCGCTCTGTGCCTGGCAGCTATTGAACAAAGGCAGCAGAGGGAGACAGGCCACAAGGTAAACTGCAGTGTGGTAGAAAGAGGAGGGCCTGGAGATGCAGGGGTTCCGCAGAGGCCTCTGAGGTTTGCTTTCATTTCTACAGGCCTGAGTCACATAATTTCCTTTGTGGATTTTCATAATAACTAGTCAGTCTTGGAAAATGAATCGCTTGCCTAGCACCAGCAGCCTTGCTGGGTTCAACCCCACTGTACTGCAAAAGCACAAGCAAACTAAAAACTGAATCCTATGCTGAGGGTGAGAAGTAACACCAAAGGTTGTCTGACTCTTCTGCAAGGTCAAGTCCTTTTAGCCTCTCTTTTATACTCTACAAGTCCTTTCCTCAGAACAAATTCCATGTTTTCAAGAGCTTCCTTTGTGCCTACCTTCCTCTTGTGAGAGCAACAACAAAGGGGCCCCCTCCAGCCAAGCCACCTAGCCAAGAGGATACTGGGTCCCCGGGTGGGATGGGGGAAGCACTTGAGCTGGAGCAAGTTATGGGGAGCTGGCCTGGCCTGGAAGTGCCTGCACCACAAGGAAAAAGGAAAGCACCCCCACCCCCCCTAGCCCAGTACCCCCCTCCCCCATCTCTCCTTAGCCCTGAAGTATAAACTGGGAACCACAGACAGGACACTGGAGCAAGCCGAGGCAACAGTAGCTGAGCCAGCAAATTGACAGGCTCAGAGCAGAAAAGACAGAATCTACCTCTCGGGACTGAGGGCACATACAGGCTTTTTAGGTACCTGAGCCACATTCTTATCTTCAATAATTCTAACACTAAGAATGTAGGGAGCAGCTGACACTGGAGATTGATCACACAGTCACGTGGGGCTGGAGCAAGGTCGGTCCTGAGAACAGAGTACCCCAGGCAAGCCACGTGAACAAGTTGCCCCAGCTCCAAGAATTCACAGAGCCCCAGGCTACCATGCAGGTGGGTTGCTAAGCAGAAGGGTGTCATGTGACATCAACCTGTCAAATGGATAAATAAATACCCTGCAGCGCTTGAGCAGCTCTTTCTTCAGAGACAGAGAGCGAGACAGAGTGCTCCACCTGACCTCAGCTTTCTGTATTCTGAGTCTTGTCTTCATTTCTCCATCATCCCCTTTCCTCCTCTACCTCCAACTTTAGAGAGCTTCACTGGACTCAGCATAAGAATAACAATAACTAGCTGGCATGGCAGTGCACACCTGCAATCCCAGCACCCAGGAGGTTAAGGCAGGACGATCACCATGAGTCCAAGGCCAGCTGAGGGTACACAGCCTGAACTGCACAGCAAGACCCTTTCTCAAAACAGAATAAAACAAGACAAAAAATAACTAACATTATGGAATTTTCACTGCATTTCAAAAGAGTATTTTAGGCACTTTCACAAGAAGTCATTCAAATCTCATAACAATTCAAGGACGTGCTTATGATTATGATGATATTAAAGCACAGAGAAGTTAAACAGCTTGACCAAGGCCATACAGTTGATAAGTGACAGAGATTATCTGAACTTAAATGGTTTAGCCCCAGAGTCCTTGCTTCCAGCCAGTAAACCTTCCCTGTGGTACCAGTCCTAGATTTCATGTCTCCTTCACTGCTCATCCTTATATAAAGCCCCTCTACTAAGGAAGCCTGACAGAGGCTTATGATTCTCTGATTGTCTCACAATTAGCATTTTCTTGGTTCTACTCATTATGAATCCTACTGACTTATGTATTATATTTATTAGTTGAAGAACTAATAAATCCTTACTGCATCCCAGGAGCTGCTCAGCACTTTGGAAGCCATGTAGAAGACCCAGCCCTGTTCTAGCTCCCTGGAACCTTTCACTAAGCTGAAAAAGATTTATATACCATGCTATAAATGGGACTTTCAGGGTTTAAACTGCAACTTGGTATATACTACATCCTATCTCTGTACATACTGTGTCCTGTAACTATATATTATATCCTGAGCTCACAAACGGAATAACTTCTAGGGCCAGAGAGATGGTTTAGTGGTCTAGGAAAGCTTAGGCAACCACAGGGACCGCAGTTTGATCCCTGACACCACATGCTGCACCAGCCCCACCCCCAGGGCAGGCTGAGCCAGCCATTAAAAAAAAAAAAAAGAACAATTTCTAAAAAGCTCTCACAAAAACTTACCACAAGAAAAGCATGGTGAAGATAGGTTCCCTGGATGTCCTTCTGGGTTGAGAGCCAGAGCTGGGTGAAGGGGATGGCAACATGTCCTGCCCCTGCTGGCTGCGACCTGCTCTGAGAGCACTGTCTGTTGGCAGTGCAGTCGTGTCCCCACGTACACTACAGAGTAAGGGCGCACGCTGGGCGGGCAACACCTGACGGGAGAGGCTGTGCCATGTCCTCTGTTTACCATGGCTCATCACAGTACTCTGCTCACTCATGGACCCCCACTGCTGCACACAGGCACTTCTTTATGTCTGCGGCCTTTCACGGAGAGCTACCAGGCACCAGCTGTCATATCCTCCCATCTTTATATGACTGCAGCACACTGCTTTGCATTTGACAGGGATTTCACACAGTCTAAATCATTCTTTTACCAAATTATTACAGCAGCACAAGTCTATTCTGGAAAATGAGCAACATAAATACATTTAAAGAAGATAAGCTGCTCATTTTGCTGCTGTGTAGAAATACATATTGCTAACTGTTGAGACTATTTCCTACTAGGGCTGGTGAGATAGCTCAGTGGACTAAGCGCCTGCTTAGGCAAGTACAGAGACTGGGGTTCCATCCCCAGCACCACATGCTGCACCAGCCCCACCCCTACGTGTGCTGAGCCAGGGACTGAGTCTGGGTTTGGTAGTGCACGCCTGTAATCCCCGCACTGGGGAGGCTGAAAATAGGAGGATCACTACAAGTGTGAGCTGCACAGGGAGACCCTACACAAATTAAAAAAAAAAATTTTTTTTCCGGATTTTATATTTTTAAAATATTTTAAAATTAGGATTATAATGCGTATAGTTTTGAATCTAGCTTTTGTTATCTTTGAGGTCACTAAATATCCTTTGAAAATGCAATGACTGTGATACTTCTTTAACATTCTTCTGTTGTCAGTCATTTAGTTCTTTCTAGGCCTTTATAATTATGCTGATGTCAGTATCCTTACATAAAAATTCTTCTGTGCATCTCAGAGTATGCCATAAAATAAATTACAGAAACAGGTACAGGTAAAGTGTACCAAAGAGTTTGAACAATTACCACTTGACATATAGTGAAAATGGCTGCTGAGTAGGTGTGATGGGTTATACCTAGACTTCCCCCCAAAGCCTCAAGTGTTCACAGGCAAGCCTTTTGGGAGGTAACTGGGTCACGGGGCTGTGACAGTGATAGTTATCAGTGAATTAGCTCACTGGTGAGTTTACAGGTAAGTATGATTTGGGAGGTGAAGTCTGGAAGAGGAGGTGAGGGACTGGGCCTCAGCCTTAGAAGGGTCTTCTATCTCTTTCACTCCTCCCTCGAGCTCTCTGCCGGCTCCCCGCCTGATAAACCCTGCATACCCCTGTGCCATGCCACCCTGCCTTGGAGTCAGCTGAACAGGATCTGAAACCTCTAAAAACTGTGAGCCAAAATAACCGTTTCCTACTTGAAGTTGTAGGTCTTAGGCCCTGTGTCTCAGTAAGGAGAAAGTAACTAAGATAGACTTTGGCACCAGAAGTGGGGTTCTTGTTGTGACTACTTGACCGTGGGGCTCAGTGGCATTTAGATGTGGCTCACAGGAGGAGTTCGCAAAGGTCTGGAGATGCTGGCTGGAGAAGCAGCTCTGGCATGCTGTAAGTCAAAATGGACGGAAAATGCTAGTCATAGCTCAGAAGACCAACATGTTGGTAAAAAAAAAAAAGCAGATGGGAAAGACCAGGCTCAGGAGGTTTCTGTTGGGACCAAGGACTGCATCGGTAGCTGGAATCTTCACCATGCATCTTATACTCAGGTAGAAAGATCTGTCCACATTTTGGTCCTGTCCTGAGACTTTTAAAGTTAGAAACAGTGGACTAATTAACCTGGCAGAGGATGTACTCAAGGTAGCCAAACATTTGCCAACTCTACACTGAAAATTTAGCCCAACTGAATGATTTGAAAAGTTTTGAGTTTGGCCAAAAACGAAGCTCTGGGTCAAGGCGAGTCCTGAAAAGATGGATGCTAAAAAGATTAGCATGATCAAGATGCCAAGTATTGGACAGTAGGAAGGGTGCCTACTACAGACAATAGGAAGGTATGTCAAGCTAGAGGAAGCTCCACCCTTCACAGGCTCAAAATCAGCAAATATGAAAGATTTTTGCTTTGCTTTGCTTTTTTTTTTTTTAAACCAGGGATCAACCTCAGGAGTTTGTGTTTGCCAGGCAGACACTTATGCTGCTGAGCTATCAACCCGGCCCAAGATTTTGCTTTGAAATTGAGAGCCCAAGGGCTTTGTATTCCATAATGGTAGCTACACAGAGCATTTGTTCCTCGGGATTCAGTTCCTAGTGCTCAGTCATATGGGCATTTTGAGACTACTACAGTCATGACAGAAGGAAGCCTGCTACTGCTCTAGCTGGTTGGTAGTTTTTTGGTGTCATCCATATGGCGCTGGTTTTAGGCACATGCAAAGTGCTAGAGATGTATGGCTGAAAAGATTCCACCCAGATTTCAGAAGAAGCACTGGGAGGCCATGCAGTGTATGCCAGAGAAGACAGTGTGGGAAGCTGTGAGAGTAAAGCTGAAAGTGGAGTGGAGACCCCAGGATGCTGGAAAAGTCAAACTGTAGAAAATCTGAGGGAAGCTTCAAGGAATGAGTAAAGTCAGCCCAAGAGAGAAGCCAAAAGGGCTACAGTAACCAGAAGTGCCACAAAGGCGGGGCCTCAAGCCCTTTGAAGTTCACATATCACCCCAATTTGGCCAGGGTACTGGATACAGAACTGTAGGATTTCAAGATTGCCCTAGGGAACTTAGGTATTGCTTTGGTCCCATTCCCTCTGGAATGGGAATGTTTACCCTGTGCCTTTGTGCACTAGAAATGTTTAACTTTCCTTGGATTTTTTACAGGTGCTCACAGCTAAGAGTTTGCTTTAAATCTCAGAGGAGACTCTAGATTTGGACTTTTCAGTAATGCTGAAACTCTTAGGGTTTTGGCATCTCACAGAGATAAACTAAATGTATTCTGCGTGAAGGGATTGGCACAAGTCTTTTAGGGGTCCAGAGTGGAGTATAATGGTTTATATTTAGATGTCCCCCAAAGCTGCCTGTGCTGACAGGTGGGACTTTTGGGAAGTGACTGGATCATGGGGTGTGACATTCATTGGAGGATTAGTGCACTAACGAGTTTATAGTTAAATGCAACTTGGGAGGTGAAGCCTGGTGGATGATGTGAGTGACTGCACTGTGGCCCAGGAAGGTTCATCTCCTTCTCTCTTCCCTTCAGCACTCACTCTATTTCTTGTCCACCATACCGTGAGCAATTCTCCTCTGTGCTTGAAGGAGGGAGGGGAGTCCCCAGCAGTGAGAATGAGGCAGGATCTGGGGAGCGGCTCTGTCAGATGTGGCTAACTATAGCAGCTTGGAGACAGGAGCGCCGGGGCAAAATGAGGCTAGTAGGGTGATCTGGGGTCAGTTTGTGCTCGGGAATTTGTACTGTTGCCTGGGGGGGACCCAGAGAGTTGGATCAGCAGTGGTGCCAGGCCAAATTCACTTTATCAAGCTCATTCCATGGTGGGGGAGGAAAGGACTGGAGATGCTGGGGCAGCAGACTTACTGCACTGGGGCAGGCCTCAGGCTTGCAGGCCTCGGGGCTGGGGCAGAGGAAATACAGAGATGGAGCTGAGCAATACTGAGCAATACGTAATGGAAGAAAAAACAAGACATAGGGTCTGATTCAGATGCAGGCTGCACTAATGGGAGGACAAGCAAGAAGGAGAGCCAGGTTTTGGATGGAAGAGATTTCTACCCCTTGTGCTTAGATCTGGTGGGATATCACATACATTTGGGAAAGTCGAAGGGAACATAAATCTGGAGATCCAGGAAGGAACAAGCAGAACTGAAGGTCAGCAGAATCAGTTTATAGCTACAACTCCCTCACGAATTCTCACCCACTGCCCCAACCTCAGCTTGTATACTTCCTCTTGTCTGCAAATAGGAAGAGCACTATCCATGAGAAACAATATAAACTGAGTGAGGTGGCGCACACCTGTGATCCCAGCACTAGAAAGGCTGAGGCAAGAGGATCACTGTGAGTTAGAAGCCAGCTTGGGCTACATAGTGAGGCCTTATCTCAAAGCAATCAATCGATCAAAATATAATCTTCATATTTTTTTAGCAGCCACATTATAAAAAAAGTGATGTGAAACCAGTGAGATTAGCTTTAAGAGTATATTTTATGCTGGGCATAGTAGTACATGGTGGCTGCAATTCCAACTCCCTGGGAGGCTGAGGAAGAGAGTTACGAATCTGGGCCAATTTAGCAGCTTAGTGAGAGCCTGTCTCGAAATAATTTAAAAGGGGAGGGGGTGTTATGGCTCAGTGTAAAGGCCCTGAGTTCAATCTCTAGTACCAAAAGAAAATAATTTTATGTAACCTAAAATATAGAAATATTAACATTTCTAATGAGTTATTATTCTTTCTGTGCTAAGTCTTCCAAACTCAATGGGTCATTTGTATTTACAGCCTGTCTCTGCAGCCTGGCCTCATTTTAAGCGGCCACTGCACTAGATTGTGCAGGATTAGATCGTGGACCTACACAGGGCAGTAAAAAGATAATGTTTTAGGCTTTGGAATTTGTGTAATTAAATTAAATGGAATTGAATCTTAGTAACTGGAGAACAGTGAGGAAGCCCGTTGGACCTCCCAAGACACTTCCA
>PVKN010016032.1:0-18123 GCA_004027915.1 Capromys pilorides
AACATTTTAGTGGCACAGTATTACATATTTAATAAGATTTTATGATTACTCTGAAGAAACAAAATAGTTTGCATTAAGAATAAGATGTTCTTAATGGGATGGTATGGGAAAGTTAACAGAGGGCTGCAATGAAGTTGATGATCACTGAATTTAGAAATTATAAAAAGAGAAAGTCTTCTGTTTTATCAATCTGTGAACACTTTTCTTTGAATGATAAAATGTTAGGTGGTAAAGTAACCCTATGAATTACATAAGCCAAACTTTTATTTCTAGGTTAGGAAATGGAGGCCCAGAAAATTTATACACGTTTTCTGTAAAGTTAGGTATAAAAAGCAGTTCCAGTACTACTTTTTTTTTTTATTTTAGGGAAGGGCCTATTGAAGGGTGTTCAGGGTCTCACTACTAGATCTGACTTGTAGTTTTTTTTTTTTTTTTTAACCTGTTCACAGCTGAAGCATTGTAGCGTCTAGTGTAGAGCACATACTTCAGTTAAAAAGAGCAGGATGTAAGTCTTAGGACTTGTCTGCTGACTGTGGCCTCAGACAAGTTTCCTAATTTCTGTAGGCTTAAATGGGGGAATGCATGGAAGGATCTTAGCAGAGGCCATGAAGCATAATGAGTGCTCGGTAAGCATTTTTCACATAGCAGTTCTGCAGCATCTTATGTATGTTAGCTGCTGAGTGAGTCAGTAGGCCTGGACAGCACCTGGGAATGCTTTTGCCTGTGCTGAGTGTTTGGTTCAGTGCAGAGTGGCAGTGAGAAAGAAATCACAGAGGAATATGCACACATGTGCAGAAAAAAACATTGTGAAATGCCTGAGCTTTGCTTATTTCAAGAGTAGCGCTTAGTAGTTTATTTCCGTTACTAATCTACCATCATCTGTGCTTGCAAATCAAACAGCACACAGAGTGAGCATCTTTGCAGGCTCTCATCGAGAGCAGCACAGGGAGGCTGTTGGTCCTGCACTGAAATCCAATAGCACTAACTGTTAGGGAGAGCAAGCTAGCCATCTGTCCCAGTGGGTTGGAGAAGACCTCTCAGGCAGGAGCAGAGTTTCTGCCCTGAGGCCGAGAATCTTACCTTGCAGTACAGATCCAAGCAGAGGTGGCTATGTTTTCTCCCCAGCATAGCAACTATTTTTGCAAATGTCTCCTGCCTGCCACAGCCCTGCTTAGGAAATGTTTCTTTGGTGCTTTTTTTTTAGTGTATTTGGTATAGAGTCTACAGGATATACAAGGTCTCACTACACAGATTGGACTCAGTGATTCTCCTCTTTTAAGCCTCCCAAGTGCTGGGATTACAGGTGCACCCCACTACTCTCAATCTCTGTCTCAGCGCACCCTTGGGGGTGGGGCTGGCACAGCACACCAGGGATCAGACCCTGGCTACACTCTGCCTAAACAGGTACTTTAGTCTGTTGAGTTATCTGGCTGGCCCTTTTCATTTGTATTTTTTTTTTAAAGATATTTCTAAGGGGCTGGGGAGATAGCTCCGTGGCACAAGTGCCTGCCTGGCAAGTGCAAGGTCGCAGGTTCAAACCCCAGTCCTGCAAAAACAACAACAACAACAAAAAGATATTTCTAGTTCTTTGGTTTTATACAGTTCATTGCTTTCTATTTTACATATTTTAAAAGGTGAATTTAGGTCACAGTTCAACCCTGTTTGAGTCAGGCAACCTTGAAGTATGGCTCACCAATACTTAGGTTTAAGTTTGTGAGACCCATGTTGAGGGAGTGGATATACCACGAGTCATAGCCTCTTAGGAGGTGCGTGCACACTTTTCCAATCAGTCTGTGTGCATCTTTCTAGACTAGAAATAGCAGTGGTGGCAGAAAAATTTCTGAAACTCATTTCACATGATATAGGAATGTCAATGTTAAAAGCAGTATCTAAAATATTCAACACAAAAAATAAAAATTATTATATTTAAAATGTAAAACTGACAGACTCATAAAAATTTATAAGGCAGGCATGTGGCATACACATTTAACCTCAGCTGCTTGGGAGAACGAGGCAGAATCTGATGTTTGATCCCAGCTTGGGAAATTTAGCAAGACCCTGCTCAGAAAGGAAAATGGGCTGAGGATATAACTCAGTGGTAGTGCATCCCTGGATCTAATCTCTAGCACTGAAAAAAATGGACCAATACAAATCAACATTTGTATTGATGAACTAGATGTGTTTAGTTCGTTCGTTCTTTCTCTCTTTCTTCCTTTTCTTTTCTTTGTTTCTTTCAAAATGCTACATGTTTGCTTTTTTAATATTTTTTTTAACTTTATTTATGTTATGGCCAGCTCAGCCTGCCCTGGGGGCAGGGCTGGCCCAGCATGTGGTGCCAGGGATCGAACTGCAGTCCCTGTGCTTGCCTAAGCTTGCCTAAGCAGCTGCTTTAGACTGCTGAGCTATCTCACCAGCCCTACTTTCTTTCTTTTTTAATTTTTTTTTGTATTTTAAGGAAGGGTCTACAGGGAGCACCTTCTTTTGACTGAATCTTTGGCCCTCCTCTGCCTTCCTAAAGGCTTTCTAAGGCTTCATTATATTCTATCTGCCTTGGTGGCTCCCCAGGGTCTCTAGACCTCCAACTGTGGGAAATATGCCTTTTGCCTTGGCTCCAGCTCCTAACCAAGACCACTGAGATTTCTTTCCATCCAAACCACTCTCCTGGAGGATGATGGCCCTGGACTCTTTCTTTTTGGGTATGGGACAGGACAGCTGAGGGGACTAGAAACTACAGAAAGTAGGTGCCAAAGGGGATAGCGAGGAGAGAGGATTTGAAAAACAGGGCAGCTGAGAGCCTAGAGAGGCAGAGGAAGCTCTTGTTGTTGGCTCAATGATTGGATTACACCATCAAGAATACTATTGCTTTGAAATGCTGGGTAGCAGGATACTGTCATGCCACCATTGTTTTTGCAGTCACCATTCTTGATACCCAGTAAGAGCTCACTGGCTGGGCTTTTTTAGAAGCAAAAAAGTGAATTTTGTTGTTCTCAGAGACACAGGACCTGTGGGCTCAGATCTTCTCAGTTCACATGATACTGTGGGAATCTCAAGGCAGGGAGAAGGGGAGAAGCTGCTTGTTGCTTGGATGAGAAAAAGGGAAAGTTCTGGGGCTTCTTTGTGCATGTGGTGGCATCTTTCACAGGTTGCATGTCTTTTCTAGAGGAGTTGTGCTTGGCCTGGGGGACTTTGAGCTTGTGGCATCAAATGTCACTTAACGGACAAGTCAGCTGTTTTTGTGCATATCCATATTTGAAAAGCTGATTTTAAGCTGTCTTTTAGTGAGTTCTAGAAAAGCAATTTAAATACTTTGCCATTTAAGGAATATATATGTGAATATGTCCAGGCCTTAGGAAATTTTATCACTTTTCCACATCAGTTTTTACATTTTAAGTGTATAGACCATTTCCTTCCCTTATATATCAGTATCTTTCTTTTCCTTTGTGAGTAAACAAGTATGTTTAACCATGTCTGTGAGGCAATTGAAACTTTCTAAATATTGGTACTAGTGTTACCAGCTAGAATGGGTAGTTATCTCATATAAGATGGAAAGAGTAGTTATGGTTAAATCAAAAGTGAAAGTTTGTTATAGCAAAGTTTAGCTGCGTATCCTGTATGCAGAGTGGGTTAGTTAAGCAGAGCAGAGCCGGGCATGGTGGTGCACCTCTGTACTGCTAGCCCACTAGGAGGCTGAGGCTGGCTCCATGGGCAGGGCAGTGCTGGCTGGCAGAGCTGCTACTCCATAGACCAAGCAGTGCCAGTAAAAAGCCAATAAAGCTAAGTGCTCTGGGGACAGAGCAGTGTCAACAAAGACATTGTTTCATTTTTATGGAGTGTCAGTGGAATGTTACTCACTTTTTTATAGGAAGGCATGAGATCTCCTGTACTGGGTGGAGTTTACTGGGTGGAAGCCTATGATCAGTTTTTGGTCAGATCAGTCTCCATCTTGGCTTCTGCTCACCTCACCTTTTTGTCTACACATCCTACTTTCCTTTTTCTTTTTTTTTTTTTGGCGGAACCAAGGATTGAGCTCAGGACATTGTACTTGCCAGGCAGGTATTTGTGCCCCTGAGCTATCTCCCCAGCCCACAAATTCATGGTTTTTTAATTTTTTTTATTATTTTCGGTACTGGGGATTGAACTTAGGACCTTGCACTTGCCAGGCAAGCACTTCTTCTACTGAGCTATCTCCCCAGCCCCCCACTTTCTTATTTCAGGGACTACAATAGCTTTCTAGTTTACTTAACAGCCTAATGTGCTTTCCTACTTGGCCTGTTCCTTTACTCTCAGGCTTCTACTTTAAAGTCCTGCTGCTCCCTGCCTGTTTTCTGCTCACTTTCTGAGGATGGTCTTCTACTTTGTAGGTAGCTAGATCAGAAGAAAACTTAACGTGGAAGGAATTTATGTTCTTAAATTCAAAATAATTTGGTGTGGAGGCATGAGACCAATGGAAACCTGAACTGTGCATGGTGCTGTGCTATAGTAGGTAATTGTTATTTTGAAGCAATTTCATTCTTATACTCAAACTAATTAGGTTTATATGGAAATGAATCAAATTTTCTTCTTAGTTACTTTTCTCTTGTTGCTGGGACAAATATCCAACATGCAAGCTTAGGGGAGGAAAGGTTTTTTAGTTCACAGTTACTGGAGGTTTCGTAGTTTAAAGCAGCCTGAATTACATAGCAAGACCTCGAGACTACGCCATCCTGTCCAGGATAATTAGCTCCATACCTCCGAGGAAATGCTGCCTGGGGGGAAAACGTGTGACAGCGTGTGCTGTCAATTTAACAGTTCCCCTCTCTCTCTAGGCTACGCCCCTCAAGCCCTGTCCCAGTCCTTTGGCCCCACCCCTTGACAGCCCCATGATTTACATGAGACTTTGGGAAGGACAACTAGATACAAACTATAACATTCTGCCCCTGGACCCCCAAAGTCTCATGCACATACCTTTCTGCAGAAGGCATTTTAGTCCATCTCTAAGAGTTGCCAAAGTCCCAATAGTTTCAGCATTGCTGAAAAGTTCAAGTCTCAAGTTTTCTGCAAGATCTAAGGCAAACTCTCAACTGTGAGCACCTATACAAGTGAAAAATTAAACACTGAACATTCAAAGGCACAAGATAAACATTGCCATTCCAAAAGGTATACACAGGAGGATACAAACCACTGTGGCCAAAACAAGCTCAAAATCCAGCAGGGCAAACATTAAGTCCTATAGTTCCCTGTGGAACAACTGAAGCAATCTGTGGCAAATTGTGAGCTCTATGTGGCTCCACCCTTAGGGCATTTCTGGTGGTTGTACCTCCCATGGCTTGTCTCTTAGGCTGACTTTGCTCCTTCTTTGCAGTTTCCCTTAGATGATCCACATTCCTGGCTTTTCCAAACTTCTGGGTTTTCCATGGAGTAGGCTTCTCACTCACAGGTTTGCACACTGCCTCTCAGAGGCACACTGCCTGGCCTCCCAGGCCTCCTTCTGAAATTGAGGTTCCATTCTGGAACATGGGACTCCACAGCTTTCTCCTCAAAGCAAAGCCATTCACCCTTGTGATTTTGAGGCTGCAAAGGGCGAGAACCTGCCGTCTCCTGTGAGGCCCTCAGGACGTCTTTTCTATTCTCATGTTCCTCCTGGGCAATGGAGATCTCAGCTCCATCTTTGCAATCCACAGCCTTCCTGGCTCTTTCTTTCTGGCCAAACTCACAACATTTTAAATCATTCTGTTGGGCTCTTTGTTCTTGATTCTCCATAAATCTGACTAAGAGCCCCCAACAATAACCATGCCACTGCCCCAATATTTGACTGCTTTGAGATTTCCTTTGAAAGGTTAATTAGTCCTCCATGTTTAAGTTCAGTCTCAGGCAAAGTCTCTGGACATGGGCAAAATTCTGCCAAACTGTCTGCAGAGTCAAAACACAAATGATCTGGAGTTCAACAGCCAATGCAGTCCTTCTTTCCAGCAGAAACCTCTCCATCCTGGTCTTTACAGGTTGGCTCTCTATCAATCTTCTGGTCTGAGCTCTGACCAGAACCTCCCCTGCAGAAGTGCCAAAACTGTTCCAGCACTTTGCTCATAGGTGACATCTCTGAACCTTTCCTATTTCTTCCCATAAGCCATTCCCAAAAGCTTGTAATCCACATGGTCAGGTTTAGCCACAGCAACGACCTCATTCCTCTGGTACCAAATTCTGTCTTAATCACTGTTCTGTAAAACCCTGACTAGAACAGCATAGATTATATAAGCCTGATTTCTGGTCTCATTAGACTAGAATTGTCTCTCTAAATATTATGTCTCAATCTTGAAGTGTTGCAGAATCCCTAAAGGAATCTACTTCTAAAGGATGAATAGAGTGGATTTTAGTTAAAATTGCCTTTAATGATTTCATTTAAATATGCATAAACACAAAAGGAAATACATAGTTTATATTCATAGTATTTAGTTATAAAACAAAATCAAATTTACAAATAAAACATGAGCAAAGTCAGTAAAATTCATCTTAGCTTAACCAACTTACTGTGAGCGAACCACCAGAGTAAACTATGCTGTGAAAGGAAAGCCCATTCACAGTGTGAGTCTGTGCGTCCAGCTGTCAGTGCAGAGCTCCTGCGTCCCATGTTCCTGCTGCCCTTCCTGGTCCACTTGGCTCTCTTTCTTCCCTTCATCCGCTGCTAAACCTCATTCTTGCAGCAAGCTAGGACTGTGTTGGCCTTTTCCTTGGTAAAATTGTGCATTTACCTGGCAAAACTTATTTTCTTTTTTATTTCATTTAGACAGTGAAGTGTTTATAGGGTTCCGGTGCAATCAATAACATAAATATTGTGATTACATACTATTCTGAGGAGACAGAAATGATCATTCAGATTGTGTTTTTATTTTATTTCGAACATTATTTTAAAAGCCATAGAGTATTCTCAAAGTTCTGAGTATAAATTCGTGGTTCTTTGAAAAGTATTGCAATCGATCACCATGATCTGTTGGATTTCTTTTTGTCTCTATTAAATTAATGATATTTGTTACATAACTTTAAAAAATGTTTTCAGAAGAGATTTTCTTTTTTCCTTATACCATACATGAAACCATAACATATCTGTTTGATATATTTTATCCTGGTTGTGTTTGTTTACCAGTTCTCCTTTCAGAAATTTGTCAATTCATGCATTGATGAAGTGTTTTTTGATAGCAGCTGCTGCCAGAGTGCTGAGTCAGGGCCCATGTACTGGATATCCTTCTGTGTACTTGGTTCCCTCTAAGTGTATAAAGGAGCATGTGGCATGTTAGCCCCATAAAATTAATTTTAATTGTAAGTTGAGTAGCCTATATCTAAAATCCAGGTGCTCCAAACTCTGAAACTTCTAGTGTTGAGAAGATGCCACAAGTGGAAAAATTCTGTATCAGGAAATTTTGGACCAAATCCCCTTCAGGCTCTGTAGAAAAAGTATATGAAACAAGTGAATTTCCTGTTTAAATTTGGGTCACATCTGCAAGATTTTTCATTATAGATATGCAGAAGTTCAAAAATCAGAAAAAAATCCAGCACATTTTTGGTCCTAGACATTTTGGATAAATAGCTTTATCCCAATAGCATTAACCTATTATGTCCAGGTTATTGGCTTCTGCTTTGAATGAGGTTTCTTGTAAAGTGAATTCTGCTAATGCTGTGTATTATGGCATTAGTAAAATGGCCTTTTAGCGTTCTTTAAGTTTTTAATTCCCCTCCCAGTCTATGTATACCAAACTATTCTTTTCCAAAATCAGAGTGTAATCAGCTATGTCAGCTAACTAGACAGATAGGCTATGTTTTATTTATATTTTATATTTTGGGAATTAAAAACTCAGGTTTTACAATTTAACTTAAGAATTTTTCTTTACACAGAAGGCTAGACCATCTATAATACAGGTAAATGGTAATTTTTAAATTTGCTTACATATCTTTCTAACAGTTCTCTTTGTAGAATATAATAATACTGCCAAAATTTGTCTTACACTAGGACGCTGTAACACTTTGTTCCTACCCTTTCATCTTTGATGCCCAAGCCAAGACCAAAATGTTACAGACGGATGCTGAACTACAGATGCAGGTATCATATCAAATTCTTTTTTTGCTTTTCTTAGACACTCAGTTATATTTTTACCTGGCAAGAGAATATATATGTGAGTAACTTTCATTATAACTCTTAGAACTATTTTCAATTTTTAAGTAATATATACATAAATGAACACTTAGGTAGACTGGATGTAGCAAATATTTTCTGTAATGATCCTATAGTAAATATTTCAGGCTCGTGAACTCTATGGTCTGTCTGTAAAACAAGAAATGATAGTACAAAAATAAGGAAGTGGTGATATATATATATATATATATGTATATATATACATATATATATACATATATATATACATATATATATGTATATATATACATATATATATAAATATAAATACATTTGATTGTTGCAGGGTCTCACTACACATCTTGGATTTGTGGTGATCCTCTTGTTTGCAGCCTCCCCAGTATTGGGATTACAGGAATGTGCCACTATGCCTGGGCTCTGGCTGGCTCAGCCTGCCTTGGGGCAAGGCTGGTGTGGCACATGGTGCTAGGCATCAAACCGCAGTCTCTGCGCTTGCCTAAGCTTGCCTAAGCTTACCTAAGCAGGCACTTAAGTCCACTGAGCTATCTTACTGGCCCCAGTAGTGATATCTGAATAAAACATATGCACATTGAAATTTGAATTTTATATAATTTTCAGTTTAGACTGCTAAGTAATACTTTTCCTTTTTTTTTCTTTTTTACCACTTTAAAATGCAAAACTCATTGTTAGCTCAGAAACTGTTCAAATGCTGAATGTGGTGGTTTATGCCTATAATCCTAGCAACACAGAAAGCTGAGGCAGGAGATTTGTATTTTTGAGGCCAGCCTGGGCAACTTAGCTAGTCTAAATTACTTTTCTGAACCTAGGTACAAATGATATGATTCATAAACTATGTCAATTAATCTGTTTTTCAGGGATCAGTGAAAAGACTTGTGTCAATATGAGTAACTTGAAATGTTAAAAAGAACAGGGTAGGAATGCAGGTTATTGGTAGAGCACTTGCCTAGCATTGATTCATTCCCCAATACCACACACATACATATCTTGCCCTGCAAAACAGGCAGCAGGATAAATTTGATGTATGGGGCCAAAATTTGCTGAATCTGGATGTAGAAAGAGATAATTAAATGGATCTTTATTATGTTAATTGAATGAAAACTTAAAATGTAAGGATTTAATAGTTTATTTTAATACATATTTTTATTATAAGATTGATTTCAGTGAACCAACAGAGAAACTTATGAATTAGCAATCTAAATCTACCAAGTTCTACTATTGGTAGATATATATATTTTTATTCAGCTCTCTGTCTCTTTCCATATCTGTCTTTCTGTGTCTCCCTAGTTCTGTTTCTTATTTGTCTGCTTTCGTAGATATACCCATAGTATTAAGTTGAAAGGTCTTCCAGAGAAAAGGATTATCTTCACAAAAGAAAAACCTTTTAACAAGCGATCCTTAGATTTCATCTGTCATTTGAAATCATGTATTATTATTATTATTATTATTATTATTATTATTACTATTACTATTACTATTATTGCGGGCTCAACCTGCGCTGGGGATAGGGCTGGCGCAGCATGTGGTGCCAGGGATCGAACCACTGTCCCTGCGATTGCCTAAGCTTAGGCCTAAGCAGGCACTTCAGACCTGTGAGCCATCTTGCCAGCCCCTGAAAATCATGGTTTTTATTTCAAGTACATTTTTCTTTTGGACTCAGTCAAAATTATTTTCTGGTTATAGATTATGTGAGTCATAAACTGTGTTCTCAGTCTTTGGAGACCAGGTTAAAAGATTTGTGTGCCATTAAGACATAACTTGAAAACCTGTAAGAGGGGAATAGGACTCAACAGAGGTCGGTCAGCCTTGTATGTTCCCAAGGCTGTCCTCTAGCATGCTTGGAGTCATTGTGCTGTGCATGTGCCATTCCAGGTAGCAGTTAATGGAGCCAACCTGCAGAACGTCTTCATGCTTCTCACCTTGGAGCCTCTGCTGCCCAGAAGCCCCTTCCTGGTCCTTCATGTTCGCAGGAACAACCTCGTTGGAGATGCCCTGAGAGAGCTGAGCATTCATTCTGATATTGATTTGAAAAAGCCTCTAAAAGTGAGCTCCTTCATTGTACACCTGCGTATGCCTTTGGAGGTTTTCATTAAACAGTGAAAGCAACAAAGATCTTATTAAAATTTCAGAATATAGGCATTCATAATTTCTTTCATTTATTTTTTAAGAATTAATCACTTAGGTAAAATCACTAGAGCATCTCAATGTAACATCAGATAAAAATGCTAGTGGATTATTTGGAGGATCAAAGGGCTTGCTGTGGCTCCCTCTGCTGTTTTTGGTATACCTTTTTTAGTCCTACCAGTGTAAGCAAACAACATCCAAAATAAAGCTTCACATGGGCATAGGTTCTAAGAATTTTTGGGTGCCAGAGATTTAAGAGAAAGTGGGTAAAATAGGAGAATGGAAAGGTAAGAAATGGCAGTGAGGCTGTGGATTTATTGGGATAGGCAATTTAGCAACCCAAAATTATTAAATTAAAGTCTTATCTCTTCAAACCAGAGACCAGGGAGGTTGCTCAATAGAATAAGCACCTGCTTGGCAAGCTCAGGGTCCTGAGTTTAATCCCCAGTAATGAGAAAAAAAATCTCTTCCCATAGACCACATATTTGTATTACTGCTTCATATATCAGGGCTTGTGGCATGCTTGGTACACAGTAGAGGTTCTAGAAATATTTAGTGAATTATTTTAAGTTGTTTAAAGACATATAAAGACATATGTTGTCTTTATTTTCAATCCTGTTGTAAATACTGGTTTCAGAAATAATAGGCAAGAAGTTGGGACTGGGGAGATAACAGTATAAGTGCCTGCCTGGCAAGTGCAACCACTCGGGTTTGATGCCTCAGGGAACCGCATGCCATGTTGCTGTGCCTGCCATCCAAACCGGGCGTGGTGGCACACCTCTGTAATCCAAGTGCTCAGGAGGCTGAGACAGGAGGATCACTATGAGTCTGAGCTGCATAGTGAGACTCTGTACCAAATAAATAAATGATTTTTTTAAAAAAAGAAAGAAATTAAATTATTATTTCCATTTCTACAACTTTTAATAAATAGCATCGTCCTCTAATGAATAGCATCTCTGTTTCTGGTTATTCTTTCTGAAACTTCTTAGTATTAATTTTCTTTTTGTCACTGTTTTCAGTAACTGAGATGGGTCTGTTCTTGCTTTGTAGCACGTCTGAATTTTATTTTCTGCTGCTGTCTCTATAATCAGTCTTTGTTGTATGTTATAAGTCAGTGCCAAAAGAAACGATGAGAAGACCTGATGAATTTCCCTTCAGAGGTCTCACTGAGACTTGTCTCTCTCTAAGTGAGCCCAGAGCTCTAGAAGCATCTATTTTATTTAAGGCTTGGCACATGCATAATCTTAGTAAAGGAAAGCTACAATCTGTGACCTCCACCATTTGCCTAATACTAGGTTCACACAAATGTTAATTAAAAACATTTCAAGCAGGGGAGGAGACAACCATGAATATCCCAAGCAAGGGTTAACATCCCAAGCAAGGGAGGAGACAGCAAACAAGGAGCCATCAGGATAAGCTATTATCTGCCTCCTTGAATCCCAGCTTCCAGGAATTCCCAAGTAACAGACTACAACTGTTCCTGAGCTTTGTTTATTGCTCTCTGCTTTTTCAGATGTTAATTTCTTTTCTCTACAAGTCTTAATATCTGTCCTGCTATACATAACCATAAAGAAAAGCTATCTCAGTTGCCATCTTTAGCCCTGAGTCTTATTTAAGCATTACCTGTAAAGTGGGGATAATAATGATAGTCTCTGTGCCTAGGCTGACAGGCTTGTACTTACGGAAAATTTAGTATCCTGTGCTGGTTCACTCAGTTGTTACTCTTAATGACCACTGTGGGTCCAGCCTGCCTTGTTTGCAGCCACCAGCAGAGCCTGTGTCTCCATCTGCTTAGAATGCCTTCTGTGCTTCTGTGGTGCCAAGAACTCTATTGAATAGTGATTTCTTCCACAAAGTGTTCCCATGCTCAAGCAAGTCATTCATTTTTGTGTGTCATTTACCTCTTATTATGTGTTTTATTCTTTGAATGTAAAATGTATTTTCTAATTACTTCTTTTATGTTTATCTTACTTCTCTTAAATAGGTCGTAAATTCTCTGTAGATACATGGTAACTCCTGATCTCCTTTGTATCCCTTGGAGTGTCTAGTAAAAGTTGTGTGCATCTATAAATATCTTGTTAATCATTTATGCAATCAGCAAAATCAACAGATAAACCTTGTGGTTTTCAACGCATCAGTATATATTCTCTGTGAGCTCTTCTGTCCTTTGTTCTAGCTTTAGAAAAGACTCTTCTAAAATAGATAAAATTAGGTCATGTTCTGTGGCACACATCTACATTTACAGTTTCTTGGGAGGTGGAAGTAACTAAGTCTGAGCAACTAAATGAGCCCCTTCTCAAAATATAAAATTAAAAGGGCTGAGAGTATAGTTCAGTGGTAGAATACTTGGCTTAGCTAGTGTGAGGCCTGGAATTCAGTCCCTAATACAGAAGCTGAAAAGTCTTTGAGTTCCCTGAAATATTAATTCTGTTTTCATGATGTAACTTTAAGGTAATCTTCGATGGGGAAGAAGCAGTGGATGCTGGCGGTGTCACAAAGGAATTCTTTCTTTTGCTGTTGAAAGAACTTTTGAATCCCATCTATGGAATGTTTACCTACTATCAGGATTCAAATCTCTTGTGGTTTTCAGATACAGTAAGTTAGTACTATTATACTTAAACAAACTGAATTGAACTTTCTTTGGTTGTCAGATCAATCTCCCAATTTCTAACTTTGCAAAGGAGAGCATGTCACAGGTCATTTAAAATGTCTGAATAATAGAGTGAAGGTTGGTCTTGATTTTTATCTATTGTCGAGATCTCAGTGAATTTTATCATGCTTGATCCTCATTGCTATTTCTAGTGATAAAGAAATTGAAGTTACAATATGTGGGAAGTCAGTAGCAAGACACATCTGTTCATGGCAGTGATAATACATTTATAAATGTGCACACATAAGCATAATGGACTTCAGTGTTAAAAAATAGTAAGGATTCTTTTTTTTGGCATTCTATTTTTTTTCAGCCTGTAATTTAGGATCTCCTCCTTACAAGTTTTCTCTTTAGATTAAAAACAATAGGCTATGCATGGTGTGGGCAGGCCTGTAATCCCAACATTTAGGGGGCTGAGGCAGGAAGATCACTAGATGTTCAAGGCCAGCCTAGGCTACAAAGTGAGTTCAAGTCCAGCCTGAACTACATAGTGAAACACTGTCTCAGAAAAGATCTCCCCACAAAAAAAAAAAAAAAAGGTCAATAGCCACATGTGGTTATTTAAATTTTTAATGACGTAATATTTATTCATTTATTCAGTTGTTTTAGCCTCATTTTAGGTGTTTAGTGGACATGTGTAACTGGTGGCTACTATATGGGGCAGCACAGATTAAAATGTGTCCATCGCTGTGGAAAGTTCTGTGAACAGCCCTGCTGTCTGCTGTTCCAGTGTCGCTGAAAGGGTCACAAATGCTTTGTTGATCTGTTTGTATCTTTTGGGGAATAATGATATTTTTGTCAGGGATGTTTCTCTGCCTCAGGAGGTAACTGAATATCAATGTGATCTTTATTGTTTTATACTGAAAATATTTTAAGATAAATGGCACATTGCTTTGAGAATTGCAAACTGCATTTCTTTAACACATTTTCATATATATCTTAAAAAGTGTTTTGTAGAGCACAACTGGTTTCACTTGATTGGCATCACTTGTGGACTGGCAATCTACAACTCCACTGTGGTTGATCTGCACTTCCCATTGGCTCTCTACAAGAAGTTACTGAATGTAAAACCCGGCTTGGAAGATTTAAAGGAGCTGTCACCCACTGAAGGAAGGTACCAAGCTTAAAAGACAGGGATGGGAGTGGGTGACTTCTGATGGCCTCTAGCGCAGGGCTTAAATAATGAAAACACTGTAAGTGCAAATTTGGATTTCTCGAACCCTCAGAGACTATTGTATGTGCTCTTAGAACACAGCTACACAACTGATTGCTTGCAGCATTGCCAGACAGTGGAGGAAAAAAGGAAAGAGAGGTCAGAACTGGCCAGGAATACAGAGCAATCTCTGCTTTCCTTGTCCTCAGCAGAACCTTAAAGCTCTGAGGCTCATCATAGTCCAGAGATATCAAGGGAATAGAGTAGTGAAAAGAAACTTTAAAATTTATTGATTCACAGGTAGTTTACATGCCATGTAATTCACTTATTTAAACACCAAATTCCATGGCTTTACTGTATTCTCAGAGTTCTGTAAGGTGGTGGTTTTAATCCCATCACTTCAGAAGATTGTCATCGTTTTTAAATATAAAAAATCTACCCCCCTCCTTTGTCATTATCCCAATCTCCTACATTCTCCAGCCCAAAACAATCACTAATCTAGTTTCTGCCTCTATGAATTTGCCTATTCTGAAAATCTCATGTGAATGGAGTCATATAATATGTTGCCTTGCATTTCTGGTAACTTTTGCCTACCTTTTTTTTTTTTTTTAGCAGTACTGGGCATTGAACTCAGAACCCTGAGCTTGCCAGGCAAGCGCTTATTCTACTGAGCTGTCTCCCTGGACATTACCTAGTATATTTTTAAAGATTCATCCATATTGTAACATTTAACAGTATTTAGTTTTTTAAAATGGCCAAATAGTAGTTTATTTTGGTTTTTTGTAAGTATTTGTGGGATTTTTTTTTCCTCTTTTGGTCTGTTATGAATAAGACCATGAGCACTATTGTACTAGTATTTTTCTTTTTTTGGGCGGGAGGGTCTAGAGGGTGTTTGGGGTCTCACTACTAGATTGGACTCATAGTGATCCACCTGTTACAGCCTCCCAAGAGCTGGGATTACAGGTACACGCCACCACGCCCAGTCTCAATTACTATCTCAGTTTGCCCCCGGGGTTGGGGCTGGCATGGCAGGCAGAGGGGTATTGAACCCCTGGCCCCCACACCTGCTTGGAGGCTCTTTAATTTGCTGAGCTATTTGGCCGGCTCTTGTACTAGTGTTTTTATAGACATAAGTTTTCACTACTCTTGATACATATCTAGAAGTAGAATAGCTGGCTTATATAATTGTGTATTTAGCCTTTTGAGGAACTGTTAGACTATTTTCCAAAGTAGTAAAATCATGTTTTTTCTATGATTCTCTTTTTTGTTCTAAAAATTTCTTTTATGCTTGACTTTCTTAGGTTGGAGATACATAACAAAAAGGCAGCTTGGGCTGGGGAGATAGCTCTGTGGCACAAGTGCCTACCTGCCTGGCAAGTGCAAGGTCATGAGTTCGAACTCCAGTCCTGCCCACCCCCCCCAAAAAAAAAGTAGCTTATGCAGAAGGAACATCCTCTTTTTACAGAGAAAAGACTAATTATAAGATAGAGTAAGATGAGGAAGAATCCCTGCTACAGTACTTTCCAGTACTGAGACTAACACACATTTGGTTTAGGATACCAGTACTGGGAAGCTTTATAGCACTGGAGGGGTAGACTCACCAAGAAAGGAAAAGAAAATTTAGCAGGAAAAATTTACAGTAGCAGAGGAGAACCAGGCAATATTTATTGCATAGTTACTATAAGTCTAGTCAATGAGAAAAGTGCTACAGACTTTGCAGTTTGGCTGAAAATGATATATTTTAAGTAATGACATTGGCTGGTTAACTGATAGTAGGTTTAAGTTCTATTTTCATCTGGGCACATCTTGATGGAATTGCAAGACTGGCATTCACAAAAGAGGAGTTTGTGAATGAGGTTTAATTGTAAGAAAGTATTATCTTAAGAACTGGGATATGATATTGTTGACATAAACACATTCTTTTTTGAGAGTACTCTTTAGCATTCTTTGGTATAGCAGATAGTGAAATGTTTTTATCAAACAGTCTTCTGCATTATTAAACAGACCATTAAAAGGTACTTAAATTCTTGGATAGTTAGCAATACTGAACACGTAAGTTGTATAAAAACTTTGAACCTGTGTTTTTCACTTCATATAAGTTTTGCACATTTAAGTGCATGAAAGTATTATCCCACCATTTACTTGGTGTGCATGCATTATTCATGTTTGTAGAAACACTGAAACTTCCTCAGAAAGTAAACAGCCACCCTTTTTATTTACTTAGATTTATGAAAGACAAAATTTGTTTGAATAACTGATTATGTGGTGGTGACCTATTGTGGAGAATTTTTTCTTTTTTCTCCTTTTTATTTATTTTTTATTTTAAAGAGTAAACATAGCAGAAACAAAGATAGGAAAACAGTAACAAGCAAGAGTACATATGGAAATTTTTTTCTTTTGCTTTTGCTTTTTATGATCCTGGAGATTGAATCCAGAGCTTTGGAATGCTAAATAAGAATTCTACCACTGAACTACATCCCCGTCCTTTTCTAAAGTGTTGTTTGAGACAGGGTCTCATTAATTTGGCCTGGTGGCCTTATGCTTCATATACTCCTACTATGAGCCTTCCACGTAACTGGGATTAGAGGTATATCCCACCATCGTGGTGTTTGATCAAGCTCCTTACAAGACTTAGGTTGTCCATCATCATATTTCAGATGACCACAGTTATAAAGCTGGGTGGATATTCAGTTACTAACCATATTAGTATTTACTTATTTCACTTCTTAACCTACTTTTAAAATATGGTTTTCCTGCTTTTGCTGTGCTTGAACAACTGTTGTTTGCATACCTGAGTGTTTACAAGTGGAAAATATGTATATCATATGCCTATTTTATTGTATAAAGTAGTCTTTATACAATGTTAAACATATATGTATATGTTATGTTTTTATACTTCTCAAATACCATTTTAACAGTGTAAATATCTTTTAAAGACTTTTTTCTTTGCAGAACTAGGGATTGAAGCCAGAGTCTAGTGCATGCTAGGAAAGTGTTTTTTTTGCTGAACTGTCCTAAAGAATTTTTTAATTTTTTTTTTCCTAGAGATTTTGATCTTTCAGGATTTCAACATTCATGATTATGATTTTCAGGATTTTGTCCTTTGGGATTATGGCCCAAACCCTACTAAGATTCCTGAATGGAAGAAATAACTTCATGGTGTTTTTTAATGGTGGAAAGATTATTTTAGTAATATGAGTGAAGCCTGTCTTTAGTACCGTATTCTCATTTATGTTTCTACATAATACAGTATGAAGCTTAAGAGAACAAAATTATGTCACATTAAATTTGTCTGAATTTCCCCACATATCCATTTCAGTTTGTCACTAGGAGAAAGGAATAGTACAGGCCTACTGTTTTAATGCTGTTTAAGGAATAGATGCACGGTTTCCTGTTTGTCTCAATTTATATTTGTTCTAGAATCTTGCTTTTTAGTTTTTTCTTACAAATTATCTGGACCAGTAACTGAGATGAAAGCACTGCTGCAATGTTCAATTTGTTCCTTTTCCTTTGATGTCATTTTATGATTAGGAGTCTTCAAGAGCTATTAGATTATCCTGGTGAAGATGTTGAGGAGACTTTCTGCCTCAACTTCACGGTAAGAATCTCCATATTGACACTCTGGCTGTTTCCTCATTCTTGCAAGTTGTAATTAACATTAATTCTTTACTAGGTCAGGCAACAAAAGAATTTATGTGAATTATTTGACTTGTAGCATCTTGAATGTTATAGGAATTCAATAAATGTGTTGAGTGAATGATTGTACAATTAGGATAATTATCTAAGCATTCATTTTCTTTACTCCTAACATGTACAAAGTATTTCTGTATTTCTTTTCTAGAAATTATGTCATCCTCTTGATTACATTCATTGGCAGCTCCCTAAGTTTAAAAATGTCTTTATAGGTGCTAATGTTTTATGACTGGTTCTTGCTCTCTCCAAATTTTCAAGTACATTTGTTCCTAAATCTTGTCATTTGACTTCTAGAAAGGTAAATATAAACAAAATTGAGACTTGTTATTTTCTTCCTTAAATGTAGATCTGCCGAGAAAGCTA
>PVKN010016033.1:0-18113 GCA_004027915.1 Capromys pilorides
CTCTGAGAGAGCTAAAACAAGTCAGCTTCATGGTCCCCCAATGTAAACTCACGGTAGACACGCAGGGTGTAGTGCTGCATGGTGGACAGCTGGGATGTCCACAGATTGACCTGGGCTTGGTAAGGCCCCGAATCCTCCCAGCTCACATTGCTGATGTGCAGAGAGTAGCTGGGATCCGGGAATCTCACTCGGCCCTCGTAGTGAGGGTCAACCACTGTAACATTAACTGGCTGCCCCTCCTTCCCTGGCACCACTGTGGCAAGTCTTTTCTGGGAGAACCAGAAAATGCTCTGAACTTCCTCATCCGGTAGTATTTCTAGGGGGAGGCTCACAGACTCCTGAAGGGCTGCAACGACTTCCACAGGCTCCACGCCACCATCTCCAGAGAACCCTTTGGCTGCAGATGCAGGAAGAGAAGAGAAAAAGGCTAGCTGGTGGCTCTGGGATTCTGAGCCTGGCAGCAGGAGCTGTGGCTCCACTTCTGTCAAGCCCACACTCAGCCAGGCCCTAGCAGCCTCCTCTTGCTCTAGATTTGCTCTGTACCTGAGTTGAGAATCTGTAGGGATTTGATTCCATCTGTCTCTTCACCCTCCACATTTTACCTTGGCCTTTGCCACCCTGCCACTGCTCCTTCTCCCATGTCCCTGGATGTCCTCCCCTCTTGATCCTTCCCTGAGTGCATACCTGGTTTCTCAGATGCCAGAAATGCTGACATATTCAGCTCCAAAGGGTCTCACTAACCCCAGATCCAAAGGGTCTCACTAACTCAGCAGAATAGAGGTGAGGGGGAAGAAGACAGAACTCTATAAGAGCAGACAGCCACTCACCTTCCTGGAGCAGCAGCAGGAGCCAACAAAGTATCCCCATGTCAGCAGCCCCGCCTGGAAAGAATGGCATGGTCAACCCTCCTGGCTGAGGAGCAGACAAGCTATGAGACTCCCAGGCAGAGCAACTGGTTGCTAATCCTGGGGAGAGGGAAATACTGTTCAGCCTCACTTCCTCCATCCTCACTCAGCCCCTCCCCGTGCCTCATAGGAGAAGTTCTGTCTTAGCCTGGATGTCAAGATGGCTGGTCCACTGACTCACGTTGCCCATTTGCTGTGCTCAGCTCAGATCCCACTTCCTAATGAAGACTTTCTGGACTCCCTGTCCTCCCAGACCCCACACCTGTCACGAGCCCTAATCTCTTAAAGTACCCCCTCACTTTCTGTTTGGCCTCAGCATGCTTCCACTGCAGCTTTCTCATAGTTACCATGTTGCTCTGATCATTTGATCTTAAAAACATTTTTATCTTCCCTGACAGATTCCATGTCTTGTTTCCTCTTTTGTAGATCTCAGTATTGCTGAGCCATTGCAAAACACACGTGAGCCCTTAATTGATGTTTTTAGAGTGGATGAATGAAGCCAGTTATGTTTCCATTTGAGACTTTATGGGCACGGATGAGGGTGGTCCTCTTTAAACAAGCAATTCGGACCAAGGTTGACCTAAGTTGTTAATATTGTGGAAAGACTTGATATGATTCTAGGAGAATCTGATATTGATCAAAACCATAGGAAAGAAGATTCTAAAAGAGATTCAAGAACATTAGGGCAAGAAAAGACTTTCGGGGCCAGTCAGATTTGGCCAGGATCCCTGGATTGCCTCGGGAGGCAGCTTCTGTCCTTGGTGTTGGCTAAGACTGGTGGATCACTTAACTAGATAGTCTACAGCACCTCTGGCATCTGCTAGATCCTCAGACTGAATAATCTGCACATCTCCTCCAATACTGAAGTCTGAGTCTGTACTGTGTGACAGGGAAACAAGAATGGTGTGCCAAGATTGTGAACACATCACAGGCAGATATGCACAGTTCTGGTCCTGCGCCAACATTTCATAACTTTAGGTCAACAAATCTAGCACATGATCAAACTGTTATTGAGCAGTTTCTCTGTCCCACACAGTCTCTTAAACATGGGCATTGACAGTAACCAATAACTTTAGATTATAAATTTATGGGGCTCAGAGGCTAACAACTGACCTTGAACAATAACCACAAATGTGATTAGTCTCACCCAAGGAAAATTGGAAGAGTCTATAACCAGAAGATGTAGCCCAGCTGGAGTTAGGGAGTCAGGAAGACTGAGGGAAGACTATCAAGGAGAAATGGTATTTAGGCTAAGACCTCAAAAATGAGTAAGATCTACTAAGTATAAAAGACAGTCATACAACTTTGTTCATGAATACTGTAATTCAATCAATCGAGCTTTTGTCCAATCCAATTTTTTAAAATAAGAGATCAGGTTTCAGCTTAAGTATGAAACTCTTAAAAATTAGTCTTCCCAGTTATTTAGGAAATAAAATTAGATCTAACAATAAATTTCACTACCTGGGGCCGGCCAAATAGCTCGGCAGATTAAAGCGCCTGCAAGCAGGCTCAGGGGGGTGGTTGGTTTGATCTGTGGGCCTGCCGTGCCGACCCCAGCCCCTGGGTGCACTGAGCCAGCAATTGAGACTGGGCGTGGTGGCGTGCCTATAATCCCAGCTCTTGAGAGGCTGCAAACAGGTAGATCACTACAAGTCCAATCTAGTAGTGAGACCCTGAACACCCTATAGACCCTTCCCCATCAAAAAAAAGAAAACCACATCTGGCCTATAGGCAAAGGAAATGAAATCAACATGTTGAAGCAATGTCTGCATGGCCAGGTTCACTATGGCACTGTGCACTGTGGCCCAAATATGGAATCATGTTAAGCATCCATTAATGGATGAACACGGAAAGAAAATGTAGCGCATGCACACAATGGAATACGAGTCAGCCTTGGAAAGAAAGACATCCTGTTGTTTGTACTGACACAGATGTAACTCAGAGAACATTATCTCAATGTACCAAGTCAGGTGCAGAAAGGCAAATAGCACATGATCTTGCTTATATGTGAAATATAAAATAGTTAAACTCAGGCAAGTAGAGAGTGGAGGAATAGTGGTCTCCAGGAACTGGGAGTGGGAAGGTAGGTGGAGCTATAGGCATAGGACCCAAAATTTCAGGGAAAGTAAGTTCAGGGATTCTATTATAAAACACAGCAACTAGAGTTAATGTATAGAAACATTAATTCTCAGAAAAATTCTCAGAAATTGCTGAGAATAGATTTCAAGTGCTCCTATCATATAAAAATAATACCCAGATTAATTAGCTTAATTTAGCCATTGTACAATGGATAAGTATTTTAATATTATTTTATTTTTATGGCTGCCTCAGCCTGCCTGGAGGATGGGGCTGGCGCAGCATGTGGCGCCGGGGATTGAACCATGGTCCCTGCGGCTGCCTAAGCTTTCCTGAGCAGGTGCTTTAGACCACTGAACCATCTTGCCGGCCCTTGGATAAGTATTTTAAAAGAACATGTTATACATAATAAGTATCTACAATTTTTTTTGTCACCTGAATGAAATAAAATTAAAGAAAGAATTTTTTTTTTTTTTTTAAACAAAAAAGGTCGTGGATTTAATGTCCAGAGTGTAAAGGGTAAATGTACTGGTTAGGCTGAGCAGCAGATGCTGGCATTAGGAGTATAAGAAGCTTACATGAGGTGGTAGTGTCGGGGGAGTTCTGCCTGTTGCAGATAAACAGGCGAGCAGGAAGCGGGGAACACTTCAGATCATGATGCAAATCCCCCCCAACCCTGCCAACTCCCAGGGAGCTCTGGCACGGAGCTTGCTGGGCACGGGAGACCTGCGCTGGGCAGCAACTTCCAAGCATGAGGTCCTTTCTGGCTGGGAATCCACGTGACAGCAGCTACGCTGCCAGCAGCTGCTGGCGGGCCCACCCAGAGGTTGGATCCTGACCAAGTGGAGACTGCCTCAGTACTGCTTGCAGCTGAGGACACATTTTTCTCTCCGAGAGCTGAAGGACACCTCCATGGCTGCCACAGTGAGTCTATGGACAACCGGAAGGTACCTGAGCACAGATGAATTAAATCTGTCTCCACAAATAGGCGCAAACAGGAGGAAAACGGTTTGCTGCCTCCATTCCTCGTTGGCCCTCCAAGACCATTGTGGAGAGCATTATTTCTCAGAGCATGATTTCCAAGTCTAAGACTTACCCTACCTCAGGGGCTGTGCTTGGGATGCAGCTTCATGACTGTCTTTTGGATCTCACTCTGCACAGAGGGGCTTCCTCTGTCTAGTAAGAAAACTAGGGCCATGGTTTCTGGTATCTGTTCATGAATGAGAACTCTCTGTCCCATGTAACATATGAAATTCCACATTTAACTTACAATTGTGGGCCGTCAAGATGGCTCAGCCATCTAAAGCATCTGCTTAGGCAACCGCAGAGACCTAGGTTCGATCCCCGGCACCACATGCTGTGCCAGCCCCATCCCCAGGGCAGGCTGAGCCAGCCGTAACACAACATAAAGTTTTTAAAAAAATTTACAATCATACAATCCTTCCTGACCCTCATTGGCATCTGGCCCTGGCTGGGAGCCTGTAGGGGAGGGGAGACCTCTGCCATTCATCACTCTTGTCTGTACTCTCCCTCCTGGTGTCACCTCTCCACCAACTCCTCAGCACCCATTCCCTCTTCAGAAGCATAGGGAGGGTGAGTGGGTGACCAGTGGTCCGCACCGGCTAAGTGTCTCTGCCCTCTGTAACCTTCCAGATGTCCCTCAACATCAGGGCACACTCTTCCAGTCCCCACCCTACCCTCTCCTAATGCCCCTATTACACAACACCCAGGACAAATACCCAGGCTGGGCCCTCAAGTGGCCCTCAGCTGCCCACTGTTAGCCTTCCTTGTCTTGACACACTCTCAGTTCATAACCTGGATCCATGCTCCTGGCTTCCCATTGGGAGTCAGATCTTGTCCATCATTAGTTTCGGGAGACTCATCTGAGGCTCCAAGGCACACACCCCAAAGTTCCCCCAGTATCCTCACGCCTCATCATCATCATCTCATTCCCCCTCCCTCCCCTCTCTCCTCTCCTTTTCCCCTCCCCCTTTTCCTTTCCGTTTCCCCCTTCACTTTCTCCTCCCCTCTCCCCTTTCCTTTCTCTTTCCCTTCCCCCTCCCATGTCCTCCTCCTCCTCTTTCCTCTCCTCATTCTCTTCTTCCTCCTCCTCCTCTCCTTCCTGGTACTGAGATTGAATCTAAGGCCTTCACATCCCCCACCCCTTTATAATTTTCTATTTTAAAACATTATCTCACTAAATTGCTAGGCACTCTCCCTCTTAGAGTGCTGGGATTAGAGGCTTGAATCCATGCGTAGCTCTCTAATTTTTATTTTTCAGCACTGGGGATCAAACTCAGGACCTTGTACTTGCCAGGCAGGCACTTATACTGCAGAGCTATCTCCCTGGCCCTCTCTAATATTCCTGAAGTCTCCCTCAACTATCTTGTGGTCTGAGGTACCATCACTCAGAGAGGATGTGGGCATTCACAATAAGGCAACAGATCTTCCCAAAGACATCTCCCAATTACCCTCTTACAACTCTTCACAGAGGAGAGGCCCCCAGGAGCAGTGATACAGGTTCTCCATAATTGTTATTATAAAGTTTTCTTTCTTTTTTTTTGTATTTTGCAGAAGGGTCTACAAAGTATTCAGGGTCTTACTACTAGATCGGACTTGTAGTGATCCGCCTGTTTACAGCCTCCCAAGAGCTGGGATTACAGGCGTACGCCACCATGCCCAGTCTCAACTGCCAACTGCTATTTCAGCTCATCCAGGGGATGGGGCTGGAACAGCAGGTCTAGGGATTGAACCCCTGGCTTCTGTGCCTGCTTGCAGCCACTTTAATCTGCTGAGCTACTTGGCCAGCCCTTGTTGCTGTGCAGTTTTCAAGGAGACTTGTCCCTCATACTGTCTTTGATCTCCTGATACCTATCACATTGTCAGCTCAGGGTACGGGAGCAGGAAGAGCTCAATTCTAACACCTTGCTTACAGTGCTCATCTAAGATCCCCTGCAGTCCAGTCTGTCCACATGATTTCTGAGCTGCAGATCTACAACTGAGACCCCACTATGTTTACACCCTGGGAAGGCTCTGCTTTTCTGCTTCCTGGCTTTTTTTGCAACAGTGGGATGGGCGAGCAGGGTCACCCAACCTGAGCACACAGCAGCAGCTGGAATATGAGGGTGGTAGGGTGGAGTGCTGAGTTGGTATATAAATGTCAGAATCCTTGCCCTTCCATGGGACAAGTCTGACTCACATTCCTCATGGTCCTTCAGAAGGTCGAGCCCCAATTGTCTACAGCAGTTATCAACTATTGCCACATCCTTTATTGGCTTTCCTCCCTTCTCTGTCACATTTTCCTCATTCCTTCTATTTGGATCGTGTCTCAGAAAGATTTCCCCCATGCTACTTGTTTTCTAAGGGTGTGCTTTGGAGGAAAACCACAGTAAGATATTATTATGTGACAAAGCACTTGCACTGGTAAACTCCAGATTGCCTCCGTCTTCTACTTGGGTCTTTTAGAGAAAACAAGACAGTCATGAGCCCCACCCCGTCGAAATTCTCCTGTAAAGTCCTGGGAGAGACAGAGCTATGAAAAGCCACTCTGATGAAGAGTGGTGTGTGGTAGGATAACGAAGGGTCAAGCCTTTGCTCAAATTGTCTCCCCCGTGTCACTTTGGATCTGAAACAATGGGGATCTGCACATTGTCCTGAAAGAGCCACTAACAAGTAAGCTCTGTCTGCGTCATCTCCTCCCTCCCCAGGCACAGCCTGGTGAGACCTGAAGGCATCCTCTATTCTGGGACTGGCCTGTGCCCTTCATTTGCTTCCCCTTCTTTTCTTTGCTTCCTCTTTTTCAGGTATCTTTAATACAAGGGTGATTATTCAGTGGAACCATGTGGGTGGGTGGATGAAATAAAAATGGTCTGAAGATGGTTGAAGTGCACCCAGAGGAGTCCTTATGAAATAGAGGAGAAAGAAGTGTTTCTCCAAGAGAGAACGGCCCAGCCAAATCCTCAAGGTGGGAGAGGGCAGAGCACACGGGAACACATGGACATGGCAACAGGGAAAATCGAGATAGGAAGGTGGGGAAGAGTTGAGAAGAGGCCGGAAGGATGGAGACAGCTCACTCAGCCTTGTAGACCTGGTCAAGAGCCTGTACCCGACTCGCTTAGGAAGTTCATCTTTACAGGGAGGGGAAACTTGGGATAAGAGGTAAGGGAAACTTAGAATAGAGGGAACTTTTTTTGCCAATGTTTTCTTAAGGTGGGAAAGATATTATCATATTTAAATACCAAAAAGAGAGCCCAGTGGGGACAGGGGTTAAAGATGCAAGCAAAGGCAAATAGTTGATCTGTCCTCCACCCAACTCTCACCCTCAGTAGGTAGAGGGAAGCTGAGATTCTGAGCCCAGGAAAAGAGCAAGATTATGAGATGATCTTGCTCTATAACCAGAAGAAATAGGCAGAGATGCTGGTTGGTTTTTATGTGTCAAGAAGTCAAGGGGAATCTTGTCTTCTGGTTTCAATTTGCTCTGTAAACTGAAGGTTTAAGTGAAAGGCAGACATTCGGGGAGACTGAACAGGTTGATACTCAATTTTTTGTTGTACTGGAGATTGAACTCACGGTCTCCTACATGCTAAGCAAGTGCTCTACCACTGAGCTACCTGCCCAGCTCTTTTTAATTTTATTTTGAGATAAGGTCTTGCTAAGTGGCCTGGGCTGCTCTCCACCTCATGATCCCCCTCTCTCATTCTGTTGAGTTTGAGTTTTTCTGCGCTGGGATTAAATCCAGGACCTGGTCTGTGCTAGGCAAGTGCAAAATTCCCAGCCCCTGGATATGGTTTGAAACAGATGAGTAGATTACATCAAGGGTTCTTGGGTATCCCAGTTAAAGTGTGTTGTCCAGGCCTCATTGTTAGCAATGGCTCTTTTTCACCATCCTGGTTTGAAGGATACATTACTTGTACACCCTAAAACAGGTGAAAATTATACCAAACCAATGGTGATGAGATGGCCAAACCTTAAGAATGAAAGTCTAGCCTCTGGGCAAGATCTGGAAGAAAGCAGAAGGGCTGTGGTGAATGAGAGCCGTGCCTGGAACCAAACTGGCTGGGTCTCTGCCTTTGCGGACAGGATACTCACAATATTTACTTTGTAGATATGCAAAAGAAAAAAAAAAAGCATTATTCTCTCCTTTTTTAGGCCGGGAGATAGCTCTGTAGAATAAGCACTTGCCTGGCAAGCACAGGGTCCTGAGTTCAATCCCCAGTTCTGAAAAAAAAAAAAAAAAAAAAGCATTATACTTGATAGAGTGATTGTAGAAATCGAATGAGATAACACCCAAAAGTACTTAGCCCAGAGCCTGGCACACGGTGAGAGCTCATCGAATATGAGCTGAGTTGCTACTGAAGATTAAGTGTAAAGAACATGAGCACCGGCATGATGGAGACCTGGGGCCCCTTGGTAATAGGCCAGAGTCCGGGGAGAGAGCATGCCGGAGGTCTCTAACGGGAGACTCATAAGTAGGTCTATTTGACAACCAATCAGCCTGGTCTGAGGGACGGCAGGTACCATGCAGGGGTGCTCAGCCCAGCTCTGTGCTGCCCATGCCAGCTGCCTATCCGCCAGCCCAGCCCTGTTGTGTGCATAGGTGAGCACACCAGGATGTTCCCTTTACCCACACCCCGAGCAACTCTTTCTTTTTCTTGCAGGCCTCACGTATTCCAGAGTTGCTCATAAGCTCATGTACCCTTCCCTCCAATTATCTCTTCAGCATAACTTGTCTTCTCTTCTCTCCTAAAATGAACTAGGGTATGTTTCTCTGGGTTACATGTCCTCAGACCCCCCTTAGGCTTATGGCTCTCAAGATATAGGTGTTGTACCATCTGCATTACAGGCATTCAGAGCAGTGGTTGAAACACCAATGACTGTGGCCCACTTAAACCACGGGGTGCAGGAGGGGGATGGGACCTAGGAACACCCCTGTCTATCAGGCTGGGTCCCCAGGTGATTCCACTTTTGGCTGAAGTCGGAGAAATACACACTTGGCCTGCTTCTCTGTTCTGCTGGAGCGGAGAGGAAGCTCCCCAGCCAGGGAAGTTTTTTGTCTCCAGTCACAAAGATTTCTTTGCCCCTGAGCAGAGCTATGAAATGATACTGTCTTGTTTCCTTCTTCGACTGGGCTTTGGAGAATGTGAGAGGGGCACCCAGGGCTTTTAATCTGTTTTCCGAAGAGCAGTCTGGTGGGTTGCTAAGGGAGGCAGGTGCAAGGCCAGGAGCTCCAATCTGAGACCTCTTCTTTTATCTTTTCCCACATGGGGACTTTGAAGCAGCATTTGTTTGAAAATCGGGAGATATTGCTAAAAGAAAAAAAAATGTTTACAACCTACTGATCTTGCCCAACTCTTTATTTTACAAATTAAAAACAAACGAAAAAATAACCCCAGAGCTCGAATGATGGAAAGATTGCTTCAATTCTACACACTTTAATGGTGAAGTTAAGACCAAAAATCAAGCCATTTCCTATCTTCTGGCATGGATTTTACTTGACTAAACAAATTTAGGGTATAACAGAAGTACATCTGGTACTGGGCTGGCACATAGAAAGCTCTCGGAAAAAGTCACTATTATTGGTGGTGTCATGAATTTGCATTCGTGTTTTGTAGTTATTGATTTGTATTTCAGATTGGAGGCCCACAAAGTTGCAAGGAACCATAGGGGAGTGGCCTGAGAAAGGCCAGCTGCCTCAGGGCAAGTCTCCATAAGATAGCATTTTCCTTAGTTGATTCAGCATTGTTCAGCCTTCAAGTCTTTGCTGTAAACTCCAACTCTTTACTGTCCCAGAGTTGATCAGAATCTGGGATGCTGCTTTATTTTGTCAGAGCTGTCATCAACTGACACGAGATTAGCTATTCATCTTGCAAATATTTATTAAGCTTCAGTTAAATTCAAGGCACTGTTCCAGGTATAGAGTACAGTAGTGAAGGGGAAGACAGAGTTTACAATATCATTGGGAGTAGAAGCTGGGGGTAAGATAAGCAACAGGAAACAAATATGTAACATTAAGTAGTAAAGTACTGGGAGGGAAGTCCATGGGGACGGAGAAATAAAAGGGGGAGAGCAAGGAATATCTTTAGGATAAGGAGTTCAGGACAAGTCCGATTGCAGTATATGTTGCACTACCATTTCCTCCATGTGTATAGTATGGGGAGTCACCAACAGAACCCAGCCTGTTCTAGAAGAAAAGAGCTGGTCTAAGACTAGCGGTAACAATCTACCATGTTCATCTCCACACTTCCGCTCCTTCTGCCAGAGCCCCAGAGCCTGAAGTCCAGTTGACAGAGGCCTCAGACCAAGCCTTGATAGGGGTGGTCAGGATATATATTTCTATGGTTTGCCTTTTGCAAGGCGTCCGTACCAGCCAATGCATTCTTCTAATAAAGTACATATCTTTACTTGGTTGTATGTTTCTTTGGGGGTCATTTGCATATCTCATCTTTAATCCATTAAGTATTGACTTCATATTTTGGGACTCAGAAGACAATCTTGTTTTCTCAACATCTAGGACTACCCCATTTCAACCCATCATTAAGCTCTTTTTTGACAAAGGCTCATCTCTTCCATTATCACATATAAAATGCTATGTTTCTCTGTCAAGTTCCCCACCAAGCTTGTCACATACAAGGACTTCCACACCCCATGGCATTCTGTTCTCTGGGTTAAATTCTCTCTAGGTGAGTAAGGCAGCTGTCTGGGAGCCAAACCTTGAATCACTAAAGGTGTCTTGGTGGTTTTTTTTTTTTTGAGACAGGGTCTTGCTATGCAGTTCAGGCTGGCCTTGAGCTCACTTTTGTAGCCCAGGCTGGTCTCTTGAACTTGCACCAATCCTCCTGCCTCAGCCTCCCAAGTGCTGGGATTATAGGTGTGCGCCACCATGCCCGGCTGGGGGGCCTTAAGGGCAGGTCTCCTGCTCCATGTGGGGGTGGGTATCAAATCAGGATCCTGGGCACATGAGTGAGTTTGCCAAATCATGTGCTTTAATCCACTGAGCTACCTGGCAAGTCCACTGTCTTGGTGTTTAGACTGGTGGATTTCCTGGGTCTGAGCAGCTCCCCTTCTCTAAGGAGAAAGCCGCCTAGCAACAATACACCACCAGTGTAGACACTTTCAAGTAGGGAAGGCCTTGGGGAATCCCCCACAAACTACTAGAAAAGGAAATGAAAAGACAGAAGGAAAAGGGAAGGATTTGGGGGCAGCCACCCACTCAACCACTCTGAGGATAGGGGAAGAACCCATGAGGAGAATTTTCCTAAGACTGATAATTCCTGGCACCAGAAAGGATCAATTTGGCTGACTATAACTGAACATATTGGGGAGGTGGGGGCTGGAGGAGGTCCAGCTATATAATCTAGTCCTTGTTCTACAACAGTGTTTGTCAAGCTCTCAAAAATATTCATGCAGGGCTGGTGAGATATTCTCAGTGGTCTAAAGCACCTTCTTAGGCAAGCTTAGGCAACCGCAGGGACCGCAGTTCAATCCCCAGCACCACATGCTACGCCAGCCCCAGCCCCAGGGCACGCTGAGCCAGCCATAACATTGGGGCTGGGGAGATAGCTCTGTGGCACAAGTGCCTGCCTGGCAAGTGCAAGGTTGTCAGTTTGAACCCCAGTCTCGGAAAAAAAAAAAAAAAAAATGCAACTTTTTTTTTTTTCCCAATGGAAATAGTATAAGAAACCCAATACACTGCTAGAAGCTGAATGTAGTAGCCCATCTCAGCCCTTGGAGTTCACCCCAAGGCAACTCACTGGAGGCCTGAGTTTTCTGTGGTACCCACTGCCCTGCTGCGGGTTACAGATGGGAGAACATTAGCATGTGGAATTCTGGATTCCCACCTCCCTTCTAGCTATAAGTGTCATAATTATACCCATTTATATAAAGGGTTTATAGAAATATTTGGGGGTAGGGAGGACTTAACTTAAAATTCCCTGCCCCACTCCACTCAAAAAACCTTTAAAACTGTGTTCAGCAACCTTTTCACGGCATTAGAACCACAGAAGCTGCCAAATGCTCCTGGCTGTCCTCAGGGGCTTCCAAGTACCCCGGCTATGGACCATACACCTGGGATCAGCTGGACACGTGTCTTAGCTACTTCTCTCACTGCTGAGATGAAATACCCAAAACCTGGAGTTAAACGAGGAAAGGTTTATTTGACTCATGGGTGGCAGAAGTTGCAGCCCATAGCTGGCTGGCTCCAAGGCAGGGCGGCATGGCAGAGGGACAACAGAGGGGAGAAACAGTTCATGGCAGGCAGAAAGCAGCAAGCAGCAAGTGACAAGTGACAAGCAGCGACCCTCTTCCTGTCTTTCACATCCTCTCTGGGCTACTCGCCCTTAGGATGGCTAGCACTCACATCCAGGGTGGGGCAGCCTTTATCCTAGCACTGAACCATACATCAATCTCAGCACTGCACCCTTGATCCCAGCATCACACACCCTCAATCCAGCCCCTCTGAAAAGCCCCATCTATGACCACATGAGGCTTTGGTGGTGGTGGTGGTGGGGCATCTAAACATAAACCCTAGCAATAAGAAAGATGAAACCCAAGCACATCAAAGGAGATGAGGCAAACTTGTCCACTAAAACATTTTGCTACAAAACCCACAGCTTGTGCAGAAGGGCATTATAAAGTAGGACAATCTGATGGAGCTCTGCAAAAAGGTGTGAGTAGAGATCTAGTACATTAACATCACACCATAAGCCTCCCAAGAAATGGGAGGAAATGGGAAAAAACTGTCTCCTGGCACCCGGAGTGGCATTTCTCTAGCACTCCTGTGATGGTACAATAGCCTTCATAACTGCCCTTTTGCAGTTGCTACTAGAAAACTCAGCCACATCAGTAGCCCTCATGTGGCTGGGGTTGAAACTAAAGCATGCAGTTGGCATACCAACCTTGGTCTTTGCTACAACTTATTTATTTATTCACTCACTCTACTTTCTTCTAATTTCATTTTCCTGATTGGTATTTTATCTTCCTGCATGACTAATCGTGTCTGTGTGTGTGTGTGTGTGTGTGTGTGTGTGTAACTTCCCCAGCCCTTCCTTATTCTTTGAGATAGGATTTCACAAAGTCGTTAAATTGCGCAGGCTGGCCTTGAACTTGCAATCTGCCTGCCTCCGCATCCCACAACACTAGGATTACAACACACATATTTGTTAAGATGCATGTAAAAGTTGAACCAAGTGTAAGGGGCAGACACATTCCACAAAAGACTGCTCTCACTTCTGACACTGAATGCAAGCTTGAGAGGTTCCAAGAGCCACACTCAGTTTTAATACTTTGCTATAAGAACTCAGGGAACATCCTCAGAGCTGTGACATTCATGACCCTGGTCTACTGCGGGAAAGAATGCACATTAAGACCAGCTGAGGAAAGGAGAGCAGGGTGTCACCCTGGCGCTGGAACAGAGCTGCTCTCCTTGCATCATAGCATTGCTATCCAAAGTTCACCTCAGCCTCAGACTTTTTATCGGGACCGGAGCACATGCCGCCCGCATGGCTGACCTTGAGTTCCCAGCCCTTCCAAAGGTTGGGCTGATGCCTTTGGACTCCAGTCTCTCTGGAGGCAGAAGCAATACTGCTTGGCTCAAAGCCTTCATTGTAAATCACACTGCTGGCGGCCAAGGCCTTTTGGCAAACAGACGCTCCTATCAGACACGACCTGGAAAGGTGCTGGAGATCACTCTCCTGGAGGTGAGGGCAAAGGCCAGACCTGTCCACAGGGAAGGTTAATGCTTCACCGTGCAGCCTATCACGGTCAGTTGTAGGGCAGGGCGAGAAGGACTGGTGGGACAGACCCACCAATCAAAGCAATCAATCTGGGTCTGAGCAGGTTCCTGACTCCTGCTCCTCACTGCCAGTGGCACTATGGGGAGGCAAGGCCTCTGGGGGAGCATCAGGGTGAGGGGTTCCAGCAGAGACTCCATATGCCCATAGCCACAAAGCCCCTTCATGGCACCCTAGTTTAGAGTAGGGAATCAGGGTACCCTGAGTCCTTAGTGAGTAAAGAAGCATCTCTCAGTGTCCTCTGGGACAAGGCAGACACAGACACTTACACAGGCTGAGGCTGGCTCAGGCTTGTTTTGTTTCCTCGCTTCATTACATTAGGTTGGGCATGTGTGCTGCAGAGTGGGTCCCGGTGGTCTGCAGGCCCATGTAGGAAGGGTTCTGAGGCAAGGTCATAGCTGACATCCAGCCTCCAGAGCTGCAGTGCTTCAGTTACTCTCCCAAATCCTTCTCTGTAGCTCCCCAAACACATACATACACACACACACACACACACACACACACACACACACACACACACACACAGAGTTTATGAGACCATGGAGCTCCTTATGCAGAAAGGCATAAAAACTCATGTCACTGACCCACCCAGCCAACACAGGGAATGGGAAATTAGCCAGTGCCAGGGGTAAGGTATCTAAGGACTTCAGAGGTTAAGAGGACTTGGCTGCAAGACTGGGCTCCCGCAGGTCTCCCAAGCCCACCTGCATGCAGGACTCTAGCTCCTCTGCCTCTCTCAGGTTATCTGTGTTTCTATTTAGGCAGCATCAGAGACCCTCAGGACCCTGTGAAGTGGTCCGACATCAGAGACAGCCAGAGAGAGGAGCCCTGCCCAGGAAGGACACCTACCCATCTATAGACTGGACCCCCAAGTGGCTCCTGCTTCCCACCATAGACAGTGAGGGGGGTGTCCTCATGGCAACGAAGCAACTCTTCATCTCTGGAGAACTTCACCAGGACAGTGTTGTGTGCTTCCTTCCCTGGCACTGCAGAGTCAGGGTGTCTCCTACCACCACAGAATTCGGCAGGTCTGGAAGGTTCAGCCAGACTGTGAGACACAGTGCAGTCTCCTCTCTGTCCCCAGCCAAGGCCTGTGGCTGGGCATGGAGGTTCCTGGACAGAATTCTATAACTCTCTGTGTCCAGGCTTTCCCCTTTTCCTCGTCTCATTCCTCTCCCCTTCCTGTATCTCTGTCTCTGTCTCTATCTCTGTCTGTCTGTCTCTGTGTATCTTTCTGTCTTTTTTGATACCATAAACATGGTCTTGCTCTTCATTACAATGTTTAATTCCAGCTAGAACTATTCCAACTTAGATGCTGTCTTTCTCCTGCTAAAAGTATTTGTTTTTGCTCACACTTTGCATCTGTTCCCCATTCAGACTGACCCAAAGGACTCACCCCCAGTGTTGGGTCCAGGTCTAGGATGGGAATGCCTGCTCTAATGCTCCAACCACATCTCAGAGGCTTCTTAGGCCCAGACTCTACCAACGCCCACATCAAAGCCCATCTTCACCATGGCCTGCACATTCCTCCCCAGCCAAGCAGACCTTGTCCTGTTCTTCTGCTGAATCTGGGCCCTCTGTCTGGATCAGGCAGGACCAATGTCTCTGCCCGGGCTTCAAATCTCCCACAGACTCAAGCAGCCTCCAGAGCCAAAACCCCAAAGCTGGCATTGGGCCACAGGGTCAGAATGAAGAGTTATACAAATAGGATTCATGGAAGAGTCCTCAGCTCATCCCTATTTGCAGCAAGAGGAATACAGTCCTAATCAGCCCCTCTATGCACTGTAGGTTTCCTTCCATCTTCCTCAGCAAGGAAGCGACCCACAGGCTCACTGAGCACGAGTTCTCCACCTCAGTCCCTATATCAGCACTGGCCACCAAGCACTTAGGCTTCCCAGTGCTGGCCTGAACCTGCTCCCCTAGAGGTAACACAGACAACTCCCTGTAAGTCCGCGCACTAACACATGTGCCTGTTTCTCCTCTTTCAAAGGGACTGATTCAATAGAAGGCAGAGTGACAGGATTTATTTATTATTAATTGACTGACTTATTCATTTATCTAATATTTATTGAGTACCATCTACACATCAAATACTCAAATAAATTTAGGTCTACGGTCTAGTAGACAAAAAATGAGACAGAATATTAGAAATAGGGGGCAGCCAAACAACTCAGCAGATTAAAGTGCCTGCTTAGGCAGATATAGGGACTGGGACTGGATTCCCAGCATACAGTGCTGGCCCCACCCCTGGGGCACACTGAGATGGGCCACTGAGACTGGGCATGGTGGTGCTCGCCTGTAATCCCAGCGCTTGGGAGGCTGAAAATAGGAGGATCACTATAAGTCCAATCTGTGTAGTGAGGCCCTATAGATCCTGTACTAAATACAAAAAAAAGAAAAAGAAACAGGGAACACAGGAGGGGATTGCCTCATTGTACTGGGGGAGGAGATTCAAACAGGTGAGGTCACCTTGACCTTATCTTGAAGGAGAAGTATCAGGGAGAAGACAAGGACATTGGAGATGTGACATCAGAAGCCAGGAGAGTTCCTAGAATGTTGGATGTGTTAAGGTTGGGGAGGTGAGCTGAGGAAGGTGGTGGCCCAGGGAGCCTTAAAGGAAGCCAAAGAGTACCGGGACGATGGGAAAGAACAGGAGAAATTTGAGATGAGGAGTGATGAGATTAAATTACATTTTCATTGAAGATCCTCTGGCTGCAGCATGAAGAAGAATCAAAAGGGAGTGAGGGGGAAAAAAAAAGACAGTGATTTTATTGCAATTGCTTGGTCCATAGAGAACATTAGCTGAGGTAATGGTGGTGAAGGGGTGGGAAGGAGAGATGGATGGGGTGATGCTAAAGAAATAGAATGCATGGATGCATGAAACTTGATCACAGATTTGAAAATCTGATGGAATGAGGAATAAAGGAAGGGGAGGGACTGAGATAGTAAACAAAGAATCCAGGAGAGAAAGATGACTTATGGGGAAATATGATAAATGAAAATATTCCCATCTTAAGGTATTCTTGGACTCCCAGTGGGTGTATCCCACCATTGAGAGTCCATATGTAACTTGAGGGTCTGTTCTGGGCTGGAGCTAGAGCTGTGGGAACTGTTAACCTTTGGTGTTGTTTGAAGCCAATTGTGTGGGTAGAGCTCTCTGGGATGTAAGGCAGAGTGTGTCTATGCCTGTGGGTATATTTAAAATGTTTTTACTCTTTGGCTTCTTATATATAAATATTATGTATGCAATGTACTCATGTAGTTTATAAGAGCAAAAAGGTAACTTAAAAAGGCAGCTAACATATTTACTAATAAGGGACTAGTTAAATTACAGTTTAGCTATACAATAAAATATGATATAGACAGGAGAAAGAGTAGACTCATAAATATATGGAATGAGCCCCAAGATAAAATGTTAGCAAAAATAATTAAAAACAACAATGGAATTAGGGGCACAGAGCACTTATTGTATATAAAATGAAATGCACAAATATACTCACATGTACATATGTTTTCATATACATACATGATTTTTTTGGATATAAAGATTACTGTTGGGGCTAGGGAGATAGCTTAGTGGTCTAAGCACCTGCCTGGCAAGTGCAAGGACCCCAGTTTGATCCTGGTACTGCATGCTGCGCCAGCCTGCCCTGGCACACAATGTGGGCCACCGAAGCCAGGAGGCACACACCTGTAATCCCAGCACTGGGGAGGCTGAGACAAGAACAACACTATGAGTCCAAACTGCATAGTGAGGCTCTATGCCAAATAAATAAATAAACTGATTAATTAATTGACTATGCAGATGGACACAAAAGTCTGAGCTCAGTAAGATGGAACCAGTCCAGCAGACTGATCTAGTCAGGAAATTCATGCTCAGTGAGAGCTGCCTTCTAGATGTTTCCAAACAGCATGGGTGGTCCCAGCTTATCTGAACAGGTTAAAGACAGAAGCACTGGTTAAAGGTGGGAACAGTATATAAGGAGGACTGGGGAGATTCCTTATTCCCTTTGCCTACAAGCTTTTGGGGGAGTGCTAGCCCCAGGGTCCCCTGCCCCAAACAGTCATAGTTGCTGACACGCTCCACAGGAATGTTTCTGCACAACACCTGGCCATCCTGGCTCTAGGTTCTCTACAGAGCCAGCCCAGAGCATGCCTCTCCCCGCTTCCCTTCCTTCTTGCTTCAGGAGAAACAAAGAAAAGAGACTAGATGGTACCTAAGTGACAAACACTACATCCTCTAAGGAGCAGACAGGAACACACTCAGGTGTGGATGGGGAGCTTCAGGAAGGACAGCTTTACTTTTATGTCAATCATTATGGAAAACACAGATACAGATTGGACA
>PVKN010016034.1:0-18119 GCA_004027915.1 Capromys pilorides
AGATGAGGCATGTGAAGAGCTGCCTCAGTAGCACTTTATTAGACTTTTGATGGTCAGAAAGAGGAGAAAAAGGTAGCTCTACAGTGTGCAGGCTTCCTGTGGTGCGGGAACATGTCTGATGGGAAGATGGGCTTGGTGGGAGCCACAAAGCTTGCAACACCCTTAGTTCTCAACCTGTTCGCTTTATCTATCTCTACGCTTTACCTACAGTGTCTTCCTGTGCAACTACTGACTCAACTGTCTTCAACTGTTCTTGGTCCATTAAAGGCTGACCATATAGAGAAGGTCAGCACTTCGATCATATGTGAGATGTGACTGAACAACGTAATGAATATTTACATTGAGAAAAATGATTATAACAGAAGAACATATTTTCTGTATTAGTTTTAAGTCCTCCTTTTTGAGGACTTTTCATGCTGTCCTGGCTGCATGGAGTTCCTGAACTGATTCAAAACATTTACTTGTCATAATCATCTTGACTCTGGGGAAGAGCAAGAAGTCACATGCTGCCAGATACTGTGGGTAGATGCGGATACAGTGTGACAATTTTATGAGTTGCCTTTCTGTTGGGTGGCATGCAGGGGCAATACTTGCTTTTTCTTTTTTATTTTTTTAAGTCACACTATATAAAGACACTCATGATATAGGACTTCCAGTACTTCTTCAGAAAAGTAATGAGATTGATGGGATTGGGATAAGTGTATATGAAGTAACAGTAGCATTTTGAGCAAGACTAATGGCAATATGTCTCTTATAGCAATTTTTAAAAATGTAAAATTTTACTGTATATTTTGATCTTTGTACCTTGTATAGCGGAGATCCTTACTCTGGGTAGAGTTTATATACTGGCATGCTTGGTGGGTGGTAAAACCCCCCAAACAAGGCAACCCATTCCCATATGCCATATAAAACCAACCACAAAAACACCAAAGAGGAAGCCACCAAAGGATTTTTTTTTTTGTTTTGTTTTATAAAATACAATAGTATCCACTGCATTTTAGAACAATATTCCCTGGAGTGATTTTTAGGAATATAAAAATCAATTTCTAGAACTTTTTAAAAAATAAATCATTCAAATGGGCAAAATAATTGGTGAGAGAAAGAAGGCTCAAAGAAAGTGTTAATGCCTCATCTTTGAAACGACATCCCATAGCTTTTGGGAGCTCAGGGGTCTTCCTTTCGTACCTGAATCTCATCTCCATGTTCTCCAATCACCTCTACCAGTCTTGACAGGAGGTCAGACAAGGCGTGTGCTGATAGTGGTTGCTTGAGGGCCCGGAATATCTGGAAGGACCGACCAGCATAGTGCCTCGAAGAGCTTGCCAGGGCTGTCTGCAGGGCGACCTCACTCAAGTGTTGCTCTAGGTGGAAACCTGGGGCCATAGAGCCAGAAGGGAGAGATGGGTGTCTGTGCTGCAAAATGCAGCATCAATTCACCTATATATTTAAAATAACAGCCTAATAGCATAGACATAAATACATACCAGTGGTGGTACTTATCTAAAAATAATTCACTTCAGAACAGAAAGAACAGAGTGGACATATAGTTTTAGCTTCTCAAGAGGATGAGGCAGGAAGACTGCTTGGGCCCAGGAGTCTCAAGCCAGCCTGGACAACATAGCAAGATTCTATCCTAAAATTTAAAAGATCAACCACTTAAAAATAATACAAATTTTGGCTACATATTGGGGAGGTACAGTATAGTTGAAAGAGGCAGAAACTTTGGTGCAAAAAGGTTCCAGTTTTTATTTAGGGTCTTTGTAACTCTGAGAAACTTGTCTAAGATCCTGCTTCCTTCTCTTTAACTTGTGAACAGAAGCATCTCAAAAAACTTATGAGGTTCCCAGTATAACACATGACACAGAATATGTGGTCATAAATGTATTTATTCTACTTTTCTGTTTTCTTTTCATTTATTAAGTTTTTAATTAATTAGCTTATTTGATACAGGGTCTTGCTACACAGCTCATACTCATAGTGATCATCCTGCTTCAACCTTCCCAGTACTAGGATTACAGGTGTGCACTACCACACCTGATTTCAGTGCCTGGCATGGTGTGCTTGGGGTTCTGAGGCTGGCATGGCATGTGGTACCAGAGATTGAACCTAGGTCTTTGTGCTTGCCAGTCAGGAGCTTAGACTGCTGAGCTATCTTCGCACCTCTTCTGTCTCCTTTTTAGATGGATCTTTTCACTCCTTTTTAAATAAAAGAGTTGGCTAGAAACACATTGTCAAGGTAGAGAAAGGAACTGTTAGTGGACCCAGTCAACTCTGAACAAAGCTAAGGCCTGCATCAGTCTTTGCTCTGTAAATATGCAGAGATTGAAATGTATGCATAACAAATATAGCAGCACAACTTAAATCTACACCTCAGTATTTGCTCTTCCAATGAATATAAATAATCTCAGGCATCAGAAAATCATTTGATCTGATAGGAACAAAAATGCAAGATACAGCTCCTTACTTCATTTTGAGGCATTACATTGCATATTTGCTACTCTTCTACTCTTCCTTGGTCCCTAGAATCCAATGAAAATAGTGATCTTAGCTGTCCCTATGATCTAGAGGGCTTTCTCACACATTTGGCTGTTACCTGAAAGCAGGTGGGTAGGAATAATTCATGTCACTGCTCTTACCTATTTTGCCATTGGATTCCAGGGACAAATTTACTTCATGAAAAAATGTCCCTGCAGACCTAGCAAATGGACAAGAAAACTGGACTTGCATATATTCACAATGAGCAATTTAGGATTAAACCCTTACAGTGAGTTTACAACTTATAAATCAATCATGTTTCTTTATTTATGTGTGTAACTTTAAACTCTACAACTTAGCCCATTTTTAAAAATTTATGTACTTATTTATTTATTTAGGTACTGGGGATTGAACTCAGGACCTTGCACTTGCCAGGCAAGTGCTTATTCTACTGAGCTATCTCCCCAGCTCTCACTTAATCCATTTTAAATGAGGGGTTTAGCTCCTCTGGAGGCAAAAGCTTACTTGAAATCATAATGAACCTGAAGCAAGAATTGTACATGTAGGGACTACAGATCCCCATCAGCACTATGACAATGTCCTTTAGGAAAAGAAAAAAAAAGCTTCTTTTTCTTACTGGCCACACAGTGAATCCTCATTTTCCAATCTTACTTGCAGTTTTGTGTGGCCAAGTGCCAGAGGAAGGCAGGAGGCAGCCCGGAGGCCCAGGCAGCAGGCCTGTCAGCTCAGCCTCAGCTGTCCTCCCCTCACTCTTTGTCCACAAGCAAGCTGGATGCAGAGAGCACAGGAGAGCCCTGAGCTAGTAGGCAGCAGAGCCACATGCTATGGGGTCCCAAAAGCACCTTGTGGAAAATCACACTGACCTTCTGTGATCCAGGCACACGCTTCAATGTGTGAAGGCTGTGAGCCCTGGGGCACTTAGGCTAACCTTACTCATTCACAGAAACAGTGTGTACACAGCAAAATCAGGCTGACAGCAGGATGTACAAGAAAACAGAAGACAAAAATAGCTTGATCAAATTGTGAAAAGGCTTAGCTGTTAAGAGGACAAAGGATTCAGTATAAATAATGCATATATTTTCTTATATTTACTATCTTCACACATCAAAGGTTTTAGACAACTTAATCGTTCCCATACAAATAATAAAGTTCTTCATGTGGGCTGTGTTCAATTATTAAGTGGCTTTTGAGGTCTCAGTATTTCAAAGGAACTGCCAGGGGAACTTAAAGCAAAATGTGGCAATCCTATTCCTGGAATGACTCTTCCATTTCAGTTTATCATATTTGTTCGACTTTAGAAGGTATCCTCTTTTAATGCAGAGACACAACTAATCCAGAATATTTCAAATGGAAGTGTTATCCATAAAAGCAGCTGAGAAAGCCAGAGAGTCTGATTTAATATTGGTAACTGGTGAGAGAAAAAAAGTGGAGCCAAATTTTTAAATCATGTTTAGGAAACAAGTTTAAATTGTGCACAGAAATCAGCCAGACCAAGTTGGATCTGAAAGGAATTCAGCTGTTGGCAAGCATTTAAATATGATAATGCTACTGTAGTCTACATGGGAATCCTTCTAGGTACCAAATATTTAATGGTCACTTGTATAGGAATTGTTAATACTTTTATTAAACAGGCAAGCACTTATTCTACTGAGCTATCTCCCCAGCTCTCACTTAACCTATTTTAAATGAGGGTTTAGCTCCTCCGGAAGCAAAGCTTACCTGAAATCATAATGAACCTGAAGCAAGAATTGTACATGTAGGGACTACAGATCCCCATCAGCACTATGTCAATGTCCTTTAGGAAAAGAAAAAAAAAAGCTTATGGTATATTACCATAACTTTTTCTTTCTCTTTTTGGTGAGGTGCTGTCTGGGAGATTGAACTCAGGGCATTTGCACTGTGGTACAGCCACAGCCCTTTTTGAATTTTGAGACAGGGCCTTATCAAGTTTCCCAGGCTGGCCTTGAACTTGTAATTCTCCTGCCTCAGTATCTCAGAGTACTGAAATCACAGTTATATGCCACCATAGCTAGTTTGATAGCAAACAATTTTAAAGCCAAAATGATTTCATCAATTTTTTTTTTTTTTAGGTTTTGAGGATTGAATCTAGGATAGAACACATACTAGGCAAACACTTTACCACTGAACTACATTTTTAATTCCAACCCTATTCCTTTTTTAAAACAAGTATGATCATTTTAACCATCCACTTAAATAGGCTGACCATTTTTTCTTGTTGATATTGGTGATGGTCAGCATGATTTATGTCATATATATATATTCATATATATATCTATATATCTATCTATCTATCTATCTATCTATCTATCTATCTATCTATCTATCTATCTATGGATTGAACCCAGGGCCTCTGCACTGAACTACATCTCTAGCTCTTTTTTAAAATATTTATTTAGTTGTCACTATAGGGTCTTGCTACACAGTTCAGGCTCATAGTGATCCTCCTGCCTCATCCTCCTCAGTGTTGGGATTACAGGCATGCACTATCATGCCTGGTTTTGGGGCTGGCATAGTGTGCCCAGGATCTGGGTCCAGCACAGCACATGGTATGGGGATTGAACTTGGGACCTTGTGCTTGGCAGGCAGGTGCTTAGATCACCCCAGCATAGCTGTTATTTGCTTTCTTTTATTTTTTATTTTTGAGACAGTGTTTTGCTAAGTTTTCTAGGCTGGTGTTGAATTTGTGATCTTCCTGCCTCATCAATTTCTTTAGATAAAATTAATATTGTGGTTACAGTTTAATTCTAATATGATAAAAGAAGCAAGTAGAAAAAACAATTAATTAGAAAATTAATTTCTAAATTAATTAATTAGAAAATTAGTACAGTGTAATCACAGATGCCATTCACTGTCATTCAGTTTGGCAGGATTTGAAGTAAGTATTAAAACTCTTCCGTGAATATGCTTATGCCACAAGTATTTGTGTCAGGACCATATTATAAGGTATATTACCATAATGGTGTAAGCACTATTTAAAAATGCTGAAAAATGAGTAAAAGAAACAGGATCAAATACCTGATTTGGAATCTTTAAACACAGACACAACATGACGTAGAAAATGGGTCAGTTGTTCGGCACTCTTCGAATTTTGGTTTTTGGGTGTGATGTCTTCATGGCACCAAAGTGGACCAAATGCCCTTAAACAAAGCACACGAAATGTAAGAAATATAGTTGTTGGTGTACATTTTAAAAGCCAAATATAAAGTTCTTACTCTTACTCTTATATATATATTTGGTAAATTTCAACTAATTGGGGGGGTTTATTTCAGTCTTATAAAGCTGTAGAGCACACTCAAAACATACCTAGCTAATCTGTGGATGGTTACATTTACATTTTTCTATTTCAAGTTAAATTTAATTAAAAAATTACAATCTTTTTCACCAGACAGTGTTTGGCATACTGGAGATGTTATGCTGTTTTGTTAAATAAGTGATATAAAATGTTAAAAAAGATATATATTTAGACACAAGTTCACTGTTCACATCTTAGCATTTGTAGACAGAGGATTTTTTTCTTTTTAATGTATTTAGTATAGAGTCAACAGGGTTTCACACATAGATTGGACTCATAGTGATCCTGCTGTTTTCAGCCTCCCAAGCTCTGGGATTACAAGCGTGCTCCATCACATCCAGTCTCAGCTGCTGTCTCAGTGCACCCCAGAGGTGGGGCTGGCTGGCACGTAGACATGAGGATTTTATCAGGATCACATCACTAAGATACCAAATACCACGGAATGAAACTGACAACTTGACTTCTCTTGTCTACTTGGTTTTTAATAGTAAGAATGAGAAGCAGTCATGTGAGAGAATTTCTGAGAATAAGCCTTCCCCACATATGGTATTAGATGGTCAGTGGTGACAACATCTATCCTTTGTACAAACATCCGGGTCTCCAAAGCATCCTGTATGTGCACACAGTCTGTCCTTGGGCACTGGCAGCTATCCTTGCTGTATGTTGAACCCCACATTCAGCTGGGTGTGCTATAAAATAATCTGAATTGTTGATCAAGGAAAGAAAATGCCTCTTTTGTACTGTTTGCATGTAATAATGCATTAGTTAAATAAGAAAGATCATGTAAGACATTACACAACATATATACAAACTAGATTCCCAGGACCTAATTCACTGAAAAGGAAAGCATGCCTCCAGTAAGCATGTCTTTTACAAATGATGATGCTCAGGGTACTAGAAATTCTGAAGCCTTAACAGAAAAATGATTAATTGGAAGAAGATTTGAAAAGACAGGAAGGCTTATGGTTTTCCTTGATTCTAAGGTATGATTAATTTGATGCTCCTTTTCATAGGGACATTTCCATTTAGTTTCCTGTTTGTAGTTTCTGACTGTCACTTACAAATGGCTCTTTGAACCAGAGGAATAGACAATGGTTTCCTTAGCAGCTCCTCTTGTGTTGGTTGTGGCTAATATCCTCGGCTTCCAGGGTAAAATTCTTTGGCAAGTCTCAGAACTCCCAAATGCTGGCAGCTCTAATAGATGAAAAGTCATACTCATGGTGGGTGTTGTGCTTCTATCTGCTACATCACTGTTATGCAAAGAATTTCTCTGCCCATCAAACACCACATCAGTGGGACCTGATACAATGTCTACCAGTCTGCCTTCTATGTAGACCTCCAGCAGCTGGAACTTAAAAAATAGGAATTTGTTATAACTCTAGGATCACTTTGCTATCTGCATGGCTGAACATGTTAGCGTTTTTTTAAAAACAGCTCCATGACTTCCGATCTTCGTTACCTGGTTGTCAGAAACTCAATGAGCTTGTTGGCCTTTTCATCTGTCTCAGCGGCTGTGTCCACATCTTCTACCTCCTGAGTCATCTGTGGGAGGTTCCCACTGCTGCCACCCAGGCTAATACTGGAGGAGGTGGAACTGGAGCTCAGCCCTGAGTCTGGCACAGGGGAGGACTGGTCCTCTCTCAGGAAGTCAAAGCCACCTGTAGGGAGGAGGAGAAGATTAAGAAGGAATGTGCTAGGTATGGTCGATGCCAGCACATTTAATGTGGCTGGAGGTGAACATATAACAATTAGGGAAGAAAAAACTAGACTTAGGCTACTGTAATGATTGAACAATATTGCTAGGTTTTCTTTGCTCATGGAATCAGCTGTACTACAGGGTAAAGCAGTGTCTGGGAAAGTGAGGGATTGTTTTCCACTCTTGGTTTTAGTTGACTTTCATAAAAGAACAGTATGTATGTATTCTATGCACATGCAGGCCAGGACAAGACACGGTTCCACTGTGATGGGTCAACCACTGACCGACCATATGTATAGTTGGCCAGTTATGCTTAGAGATTAGAGTTTTTTTGAGACAAGGTCTCACTTTGTAGTTCAGACTGAACTTGAACTATGTGGCTCACTGCCTTCAAACTCATGGTGATCCTTCTGCCTTAGTCTCTCAAATACTAGGTGTGAGGCACCATGATGGGCTCGAAATACTCATTTTGAAAACGTCAGTTACTTAATGACTGATGAGAAAGTTATATTTGATGTTTTTAGTAAATGTACTTGGAAGATAAAATGTTGTAAGTGCATTGTATATAAACACACAAATAAAAAACCACACACAAATAACATGCATACATACAGAAGCCATAATATATGCAGCATACACTTATAAAACATATTACACACATATATGAATTAAACGAAGGGCCTTACACTTGTTCAAGAAGCTCTACCACTGAATGATATGTCTAGCCCCATATATTTTAATTAATTATACTGAATGATATTCAAAGAAATCGCATAAGTAAATACCATTTTTTATTACATATTGTATTTTGTTAATGTTCTACATCTTTGACTATGTTGTGGGTTTGAAAATGTACACAGGTCACAACCTCTTTTCAGTAATCATAAAAAGTCCTGGTGTGTCCAACAGATGTGTCAAATTAGGAGGAGCTCTGGGTAAGAATGGCTCTCTGCTGCTTGCCATGTAATTTCAGAGTCTTTGTAGTTCTTGTGCCTTAGCTTCCTATGATAATGTAAGAACAATAATCTCCATCACACAGATTTTTAGTGTGCATTTTAAAACATAGTTGAAACCAAATGTTCAATAATTGTTAATAAAGAGGAGACATTTTCCATCATCTGTAACCTATTCTTGTACGTGATAAATTCAATCATCTTAGCTATCCATTGTTTGTCTTGTCTATGGACACTGTGTACATTTTTGGAGTAAATCCCTGATCAGAATCACTATATAGTATACCAGTGGTATAATAAATGCAAAATTAATATACTTAGAGAGACACAACTTGACAGAAACTGTAATTTTCTCAGCCTACATCTATACTCTTGTTCTCAGAAGTTCAAACAACTGGAATTCAAAACAAAATAAAGCAAACAAAAAAGAAGCCTTGGAGTGGTAGTACACACCTGTACTTGGGAAGTTGACACAGGAGGATCACTACAAGACTGACGCTAGTCTAGGGTACATAGTGAGTTCAAAGCCAGCCTGAGCTCCATCATGAGACCCTTCCTCAAAAACAAACAACAACAAAAATAACAAAAAAAAAAAATCACAACAACCTACAAAACCAAACCAAACCAAACCAAACCAAACCAAAACAAAACAAAACAAAAACACTTTGAATAACCAATCAGAACTTTTCAAAGTCATCTATCATACAGCTCTGTATTTCTTAAAAGCTATTGGTAGTTTTCAGTTAAGTATAGCTTGACTCAAAATAAAGACCTTATGCTAATGTCAGTGGGTGTTACATGTCATGGTTAATCATGACTTCACATTTGTTTTTTAAAAAGAGTTAACCTCTGTTAGAGAACAAGATAGTGTTGAACAGAAATGATAAATACAAGGCGCATCTTTTTCATAACAATGAAGTTCCTGGTGACACACGAGATGCTGTAGCATCTCTAGCACTAATGTAATGTGTAAAATGATTTGGTATAAAAGTAATCCTGTGGATTTCTGGTACCAGAATAAAAAAAAAATCCTGTGAACTAGTATTCACTATCACTTTAAAATATTTCAGCATTTTCTGGGTATGCCAATACACGCCTGTAGTCACAGCACTTTGGGGGCTGAGGCAGGAGGATCACAATTTTGAGCCTAGTTTGGGTGCTTGCTTGTAGGTTAACTCAGTGGTTTAAGTACCTGTGTGGGAATCTTAGTCAGGCACAGGGGATGACGGTTCAATCCCCAGGCCCACACTTAAGGCAGCCTGAGCCAGAAAAAAAAAAAAAAAATCCTTCTTGACTTTTTGGGCTGGCCAAATAGCTCAGTGCATTAAGGCACTTGCAAGCAGGCCCAGGGGTCCCCACCCCAGGGGTGCGCTGACATGGTAATTGAGACTGAGTGTGGTGATGCACGTCTGTAATCCCTGCTCTTGGGAGGCTGTGAACAGGCAGATCACTATGAGTCCGATCTAGTAGTGAGACCTTGAATACCCTGTAGACCCTTCTCTAAAATACAAAACAAAACAAAAACAAAAACACAACATAATTTTCAGCCCAGTCTGGACAACTTAGTAATTTAGAAAGTCCTTATCTCAAAACAAAACAAAAAAAAATGTTGCTATTCTAAATGAAAGTCATGTAATCAATCCTTTCAAGAAAGTTCATGTGAGGAGCTATGACTTCTAGGGAGAAAACCCCTAGATTTTCCTGGCATAGAAAATCCTGACATAGGAGACTGAATCATTGTTTCTTGCTCTCTCATTCTGTGGTGCTCTAGACTGATAATCTTCACTAGTGAACATTTTAATTTCAATAAAATAATAGGACAACAATAATAACAAATAAGAAATATATTTGAAAACATCCAATGGTGGAGAAGGCTGTTCAGAAGCAAGTTCACATCAAACGAAATGGTGCATATTTACTGTGCTATTACTTTATCCCTTGGCAAGCATGACAGAGGTTAACTCGGCTTCCACTGACACCCCCAGTCACCTTCCATTTGGGACTCTGCCCCAGGCTGCCTGCCACTTCTCTTGTTACCTGTATAGAGATATTCTGGTTGATAAGCTGGCTGGACAGTTAGAGTCTTAGTTTCACTCATCTCTCGGGTCTGCAAGAGGACGGAGGCGATGGTATGAAAGCTACTGTTGCAAGATAGGGCAATCAGGAGGTGAAGAAGCAACTTTTTGCTGTGTTCAAAGACTTCAGGCCGGTAATGGTCCAAACCTGGAAGAAAACAGTGGAATTTCTGAGTATAAACAAACGTTAAGCTGAGTTAGATTCCATAGATGATAAAGATTCCAAGATACTCAGGAGGGACATGTTGAAAGAATGTTTAGTTTGCTTTGATATTGTTTGGGTTATCAACATAAAGAAGCTGGGTTCAGGAAAAATAAAATGCTTTATTTGTTAAAGTATTCTCATAAAATGCTGGCAGACTGACTTTTCTTGGCCTTTCCACACTATTTGATGTGGTTTATATTCCTTCTTCTTGTGATGTTCCCATCCCCGGACCTCCTTGATACCGAAGAATTACTCGCCTCGCTCTCACTGCTCCTCCAGCTGGCTTTTCTTTTCATGTTTGCTCTTCAGTTTGAGTATCTGAAACTGAGTGCTGTGCTCCATATGGCTTTCTGCACTGACCATGTCTCAGGGCTTTAAATTTATTTCATCAGTCAAGGATCCCCAAAATAGCCCATCTTAACTTGGATATCTTTAGCAATACAGTAGTATTATAGAAATATGATGATTTTAAAACAAACACTAATCAAATGAAATTCTGTAGAGCAGTTATCACCAGAAGTCAACAAATAATGGAAAAGACTAAAGGTTTCAGAAATGAGGCCAACTGATAGCAATGTGAAGGAACTCTCTATGAATTAACTCTGTTTCTGCCTCTGTTGGCTCAGATTCCACTTAAATTTGGTCTTACCTAAGAAGACAGCATGAAGTAACAAGGGTAAATGAAGAGCCCAGTCTTCTCTTACACTGTGATCCACCACCATCTCTGTCATGAAGATCACAGCAATATTGCACCTAATCAACAAGATTATAAAACTAATGTAATTTCTGATAAGGAAAAAACAGATCACTAGATCATCTATTCACAGCTAAATACAACTGTTAAGGTTTACTGAAGAATTATGTTCAGATTTTTAAAAAAATGCATTTGGTATGGGTCTCATTACAGTCTGGGATTACAAGTGTGTGCCACTGTGCCCAGTCTTGGTTATGTTCAGATTTATTCCACAGAAATAGAGTTTAATTTCTGATAGCACAGAGAAACTCAAGAGGGAACATCACTTACGCTCATTATATAATAGACAGCCAACTGGTCACAAAATACTAAGGGCTGAAGATAAAGGAAGACAAGTCTCTTTCTTTCAGTCATACCATCTAAGAACCATCACATGATTTATACCCATATTAAGATTACATCAAAGAAAAATTCAAAGGACCACAATATGGCTCTGCACATTGATTAACATTTGACCAAACTGCTAATAAGCTAGGAGCTGCCACTTGAGTCAGGTTTGCACTGGCTTAAGTCTCTTCACCTGGTGAGACCTGGAACAGGTTTCCCTTCTCATACAGTCAAAGATGAGCTCTCATTTCTCTAGTGGTATCTGGTGCTCACCTGTGGAGCGGGCCCCGGGGTGTGATGGTCTCTGGCAGATAGTCAACCAGGGGGGCCCAGCACCCGCCTGTGCATGGCATTGGTAAAGGCTGTGGCTGTTTAGTCTCCGTAATAGTCAACAACCAGCCCGTATAGGGAGAGATTGGGTCATCTGTTGGGTGAGAAAAAAACATGGTTTATTTTCTAGATGACATTTTCATTTTCCCTACTTGGTGTTTTTAGAAAGAATCTTACAAATGCACGCTTATAAAAATTTTTCTAAATACTCAATTTAGTGAATATGAATTACATGACCAAGTGGCTCAGATTTCATTAGGTAATTGCTTGACTAGCTATTACGTATGTAACTAATTTATAATTATGCATTACAGATCAAAAACAGATACAGATCAAAAGAAAATGTTACGTGAATTGCCACCACCAAGAAAACTTCCTCCTCTTCTAATTTTCTCCATCATGGTTTTTTTTTTTTTTTTTTTTTTTATGGCTGGCTCAGCCTGCCTTGGGGTGGGGCTGGCACAGTATGTGGTGCTGGGGATCAAACTGTGGTCCCTGCGGTTGCCTAAGCTTTCCTAAGCAGGCACTTTAGACCACTGAACCATCTTGCCAGCCCTTCTCTATCATGTTAAAATACCTTATTTGTGGTTTCCTCAGGGTGAGAGCCTTAGAGTTGCCCCTGACTTCTCTGTCACATCCCACTTCAACCCACTATTATGACAACAGTGATAAATACTAAAAATAGCAACATTAGGCACCAATAGCAGGATTGCCATATCAGGCATTGTCCAGTACATACATGTATTAACGTTCCCAAAATAGGTAATTATTATCATGCCTGTTTTATCAAGGGGAAACATAAGTTAACTATTATCAACAAATTACGAGTATTTGTGCCCTCTGACCATATCCAGCTTTGGGACTTTCCCCAGCCCCGCTGTGCCTCTTGAGTCCTTGCTCTCCCTCTTTCCTGCAATGGTCCCCTGCTTTCATCCTTGTCCCTCTATGCTCTGTTCCACAGTGCAGCCTTGGAAATCTTTTGAAAACAACTGTGCTAACATCTCTCTGGTGAATGTTCAGCAATCTTTTTTTATAATTAAAAAAAATACTTGTGTGATACAAGGTCTCGCTATGCAGTTCAGACTCATAGTGATCCTCCTGTCTCAGCCTCCCCAGCACTGGATTACAGGCATGAGCCACCACACCTGGTTTGGGCGGGCATGGTTTGTGGTACTGGGGACTGAACTCTGGTCCTTATGATTACCAGGCAGGTGCTTAGGCCACTGAGCTATCTCCCCAGCCTATTCAGCAATCTTTAGTGGCTCCCCTTTATACTGAAAGTGAAACTCAAAATCTACATTGTGGCCTTAAGACTTTGCAATATCTACCTGGTCATTCTCATTTTTGGCCTCTGTCCAGCCTCAGGACCTTCAAACTGACGGTTCCGGCCGGAATGTTCTTCCCTACACAGCTGCTTGATTTTATTCAATTTTCTGCCAAATGCTGCCTCATGATAGACGATTCCCCCAACTGCTCTGTTTAAGTCCACCTAATTGCAACCCCAATCACTCTTCACTCTTTTCTTTCTTTTTGGCTGGCTCAGCCCACTCTGGGGGCGGGGTTGGCAGGGCATGCGGTCCCAGGGATTGAACCACAGTCCTGTGTCTGCCTAAGCTTGCGTAAGCAGGTGTTTTAGACCACTGAGTTATCTTGTCAGCCCCTTCACCTTGCCTCAGATTTCATCCCTCAAGTGTCTGTTCCCCTCAGACTCATGTATATTTCTTCAGAGTGAGGTCTTTCTTATTTTGTTTCTTGGTATTTATTTCCCTGTACTTACAATAGTGTTAGGCATGTAGAATGGGATCAATAAATATTCGGTGAATGAATAGACTTTACCAACAACATATTTTGGGTGAGCTCAAGTTTCCTGGAGTTTCTTCTTATGGTGCTCTCATAAGCTCTTGGCATGTAAGATAAGCATGTCCACTGGGGGCCATGTGGTACCACTCAGGTATGTGATATCAGACAAGCTGGCTTAATTCTGAGGTAGGTTTAATGCATTCCAAGGAAAGATGTATCACATTATCTTTAGAATTTCTCCCCAGTTATAGTATTTTTCTTGATTGTGCTTCTGAAAGGCAGCAGGGATTCATTCTGAGAAACACATCACTGGGTGGTGATGTGTGAACATTACAGAGTGTATTTCTGTAATCCTTGATATAGCCTACCACACACTGAAGATGTATAGTATGGCCTCCACTGTTTATGGGATGCGTCACTGACCAGCAGGTTGCTACATAGTCATGCTTGTAGATGACTCAATGCCACTGGTCTTCCTGACTCATCCACTTGGTTCTGTGCCAGTGGTGGCAAATCTATGCTATGTACATTGTGTTTTCCTTTTAAGGCAAAAGATGTTAATGTATGAATTGTTTTTTTCCAAACTAAAACTTCAGCATTTAGGTTTGAGGCATCGGCAGTTTGTGATGAATAAGTGGGTTTTGATTTGCAGTTTGACACTTGGTCTCTAAAAGGTGTGCCGTGCCAGTGGCATAAGACATAGAGCTGGAGAGGAAGAAGTTCAGAAGCTAAAGGAAGCTGTCAGGGAGCTCTTGGTTCTCCTTGAGGAGCTTATCATCACGGCTTTCCTGATGAACTTGGTTGTGCTTTTTGTTGAAGGAGCTCAGGACCTGACTTGCTGAGAATGGCTTCGATTCACTTTGGGGGAGCTCTGGTCCTCACCTTGAGCATTGCTTCCTGGATCCGGAGGGGAAAATGGTGCACTTCTCGGTTTCTTCGAGAAGCTTGTTGTGGTGGCTTTCCTGATGGGAGCTCAACTGTTCTCATTGTCAGAGGAGCTCTGCTACTCAGTGTTGCTGAGGGTGGCCACGTTAATTTTCAGGGGAGCTCTGGTTCTTACTTTGAGCATCGCTTCCTGGCTCCAGTTCAGATCCCTCAGCCTGCTAGCACAGATCCTTCATCTTGCTGGCACAGACTTTCTAGGTTCCACTTTAGGCCTTCCCAGTGCAGATCCTTGAAACAGCCCTGAGCTGGACTTGTGAGAGGCATTGTTATGGCTCTAGGTCTTCAGCTGGACTCATGTAGGACATTGCTGCGGGAACCAGGCCCTCCGTTGGGTTCTTTGGTCTTTTGTGTGTGGACAGACTTTCTGTACTCTCTTTATCACTCCTTGGGTGACTATTATAAAATAATTCCATAAATTATGTGTCCTACATTGTTCCCCTTGCAAAACCCCAAACCACAACAATTGCTTACAACCATGGTGCTGACTCATGTGAGGTTTTTTTTTTTTTTTTTGTGGTACTGGGGATTGAACTCAGGACCTAGTGCTTGCTAGGCAAGTGCTTATTCTACTGAGCTATCTCCCCGGTCCTTTCATGGGAGTTCTGGCTCAGTAAATTACTCATATTCAGCAAATTAACCTCTTGGATGGCTGTCTAGGATTAGTTAACTGCAAAACACACACCTAAATAATTGACCACTCTTTAATAAACTTTAAAGGAGAACAAAAAGAGAAGACTATTAAAGAATTTTTTAAAATCTCGAGGTTTCTGTTTGGAAAGGACATCCTATTCTTAGTTTCGGGGATATTCTCAGGCACATAATTTAATCAGCAAAAATGTGCTCAAAAGGATTAAGGCGGCCTAAATTTGGTTTTCTACAGCTAGCTCTAAACCACTGAGAGTTTCACTGTGAAATCAAATCCTATGTGGGGTGAGTACACCGGCAAAGTTTTAAACTTCAATCCACTCTTCAATCTACTCTCAAGGTAGTCTGAAAGGCTAAAATGCAGCAATTATTTTCTTTAGAGTTTTTTTTTTTTTTAATTTTCAGACATTTTACTTATTTATTTATTTACTTATTTTAACAGTTGGCTCAGCCTGCCCTGAGGGTGGGGCTGGCGCAGCACGTGGTGCCTGGGAATCGAACTGCAATCCTTGTAGTTGCCTAAGCTTTCCTAAGTAGGCGCTTTAGACCACTGAACCATCTTGCCGGCCCTGCAACAATTATTTTCTAATGGGATAATTTCTTACTAGTTTTTCCCAACTTTGCATCACAAGGGAAAAATGCCAAGAATATGAAAATATAGGATTGGGTAGTAGTTCAAATTTAATAACTCTGATCCATCTACTCTGATATTTTCTTTTTTTTTAATACGGTGACTATAAGTTCAACTGTAGGGTTGAATTAAATGACATTGATATTCATGGGACCATTTTGATAATCAGATTAAGGATAATCAAAGTATTAGTTATGCATTCTCCAACTATCTGAATTCCTTCTGGAAGCCACAGCCCATTGATACTTACTTTTATCCTCATCATATGATCCTCCAGAGCTATTGCTGTATCTTGATTCTAGGCGGGTATGGGCTCTGATAACATTACTGAACCTTTGAATACAAGAAAAACCATCATGAAATAGTGACATGCATGTAGGAATGTTAGTGTGCATAAGCAGATGCTGTTATCTAGTAGCTGCTTTTCAATAGCTAGTTGTAGTGAAGGTGCTTTTAGGAAGAGGGAACAACTACACTAGAAACAGTCCTTTTTCCCTTGAGTGGACCAGAATTTCTCTTGATGACAACAAAAAGTTCAGACCTGAAAAGATAACAATTTTAAGACTAACATTTTAATGGAAATTAAAGAAAAGTGGTAAAACATGCTTTGGAAAGAAATGGGAAAGATGTTGAATAAGATGATTCCATTACTTACAGAGCATGGCAACAAGTAGGTATTCAGTAACATTTGCTGATTCTTTGAACAAGTGTAAGTGGGTAGAATCAGGAAGGAACAAAATAGTTTCATCACACACATTGGATTATACCTAATATAAGGTTCTCCAAAAGACAGCCTGAGAATGTTCAGGACAAGGTATCAGTTATGACATAGTCATATGATCAGAGGAACTCTTCTTTGGTCTCTCTTCTCTAGTAGGTTGCTTAAAAAAATTGATGGATAACTTTATATACATTCTCTAACTTAATTTGGTGCACTCACTTTCAAGACAAGTATTATTGGCTTTACAAATGAGGAAACTGAGACTAGAGTTGTATGGCATGTCCAGTGTCAACTATAGGTAAGTAGGTGGCAGTACAGGGACAATTTTGGTGTCATCCTATCTCTGAGGAGGCAGAAATATGATTTTAAGACTAAGTTCTTAAAATTTGAGGGACACATGCATTGTGTATATATAAATAGCACACTGTACTCTATATGTATATACAATTACTATGTGCCAATTAATAATAGAAGTATATTAAAATAAGAATAGACTGAGCTTTAATTCAGTAGCTCCATGATAGTGACCAAGATTTTTTAACATTTTTGGGAATTCTATTTCCAGATCTGCCAAAAGGGAATCAAGATGATATTTCATCTTTTATTTTGTGGGGAATGAAAAGAAATGATGTGAAAACATTTGTTTGATTTTTTTTGGCTGTTCTGGGATAGAACCCAGGCTCTCACTCAGGCTAGGCAAATACTCTTATCACTGAGACACACCTCAAGCTGAAATGGTGTTTTATATTTATTTTACATAAAGAGACGGGGGCAACACCCACTCAGGACCCCCCTTTTGTCTCTCTGTCTGACAGGAGTTTTCTTTCCCTCAATAAATATGTTCTGCTCATAAAAGAAAGAGAGACGCATAGTGGGTTTTATCCATTAAATAGACATACATACATGTATATTTGTAGTCAAAGAAAAGAACTAAATGTAGGGATAGGAGGTCCCGTGGGTAGGGAAAATATCGGATGAAGGCCTCATTAAACATTAAAAGTTAATGGAGAGACTTACTCCATCCATTAGATGGAGTAAATCTGGTTAGGACTGCCTCTGCCTCAGCAGATTAGGTTTAAGCAATCAGAATGACAAAGGCAAGGGAAACTAAACTCAGGAAGGGCTCAGGTAGTGTGATTACAATAAACTACTTAATCCTTAAACCTCTCTATCAGCCCCCACCCATAATCTTAGTCTCCACCAAACATTAGGAAAGGCCACAAAATCA